>VXAB01005582.1:99230-126125 GCA_013399175.1 Odontophorus gujanensis | reverse complement strand
TTTGGTAGGTAGAGGCAGCAAATACCCATGGTGACAGACACTTCAGAGAGATCTGTGTTAAATTCTGCCGAGTCTAAGTACATAGGTGTTAACAATTAAAAGCCTCTTAAGTCACACAGAAAAAAACTTATAGTGGAACTGATGTAGAGCTAAATATTTATGGAATAATATTTTAGGTGCACAGATTCAAGCAGATCTCATCACCTTCATGAGAATTTCAACCAGTTAAAACCTTACTTAGATTAATATTTAACCAAAACAAAACAGGATGAGATAGCAGAGGACAATCTAAACACTCGGGGAAGGCAGCAGGTGGAAATTTGCAAGAAAGAAATGAAAATGTCTGCATTAAAAGGTAAACACATATTCCTACTGACACACACTGAAGGAAAACGACAGTACTGAGCATAAAGGTAAAATTGTGGTGAATTAGTTTCAATAGTGAAATTTTAAGTAAATATATAATCACAAGTCTATAAGAACATAAGAAAAAAGAGGATTTAATCAAATAGCAATTACATTTCTAAAAAAATTTGTATTTCATATAATTGCACCATGATACTGATTAAAAAAAGTAACGTTTTTAAGCTTTCTGTATGACTTGAAAGTTCCCTATATCAAAATTCAAATGCCAATAGGACCACTAGGACAAACACTGAAACAGCTACTTTAAATTGTCCTTCCCAAGTCTAATCTACTACTAGATGGCTCTCAATTCCATATGTTGGTGAAACTTAAAAAGAAAGTAAATACTTCCTTGAAAGACAAGTTGCTAGGAAAAAGAGCTCCTCTTGCTTTAGTTACTTACACTTAAAAAAAGAAAGGTCAGCATGGTATCATACCAACATGAAAATGGCTGTAGGCTTTTCAACTTTTGCAAGATTCACTTAGATAGCACAGGTTACTTACACGTACCAGTAACCCCTGCTGTTCTACTGCTGACATACAGAAAGATTATTTGCACAGAGAATAAAGTTAGACTTCTCTGTTGATGTACCTGACGACAGGTGGAAAAAATATTTCCAAGGAAACTCAATTCTGTGAAGTTACTTATGAAAAAAATGTCAAAATGTTATTATTTTAAACCTACCTTTAGAGAGATCTCAGAGGTTAGATACATGAGAGAATTTAATTTTTTTCCATCCTCGAGAGGGAAATCAAAGAATTGTTCTTTACTTTTTAATATATGAATTAAACTATGGTTCTTCTAAAAAAAATTATTCCTACTACAATTGCTTATTTAAGAAAAAAATACCAATTATTTACAGAATACAGGAAGAAACTTCAAGCAAAAGTTGAAGTCTTGCATGTTTCAGGAAAGTTATTCTACTGAAGAATATACACCATTTATCTGGAAGGAGACTTCTCTTTATTTAAAGGAAAACTCTTGCAAACTCTAAACACTGGTAAACAAAATCAAACTAAACCAATAACAAACACTTCAATGACAATTTTCCACCACCTTTAATTCTTCATTTTGTTATCTACCATGATCTAAGACAGTGATACTTCCCCATACATAAATACCATTTTCTTATTTAAGAACCTAGTCCTTTACAAAGATCACCTCCTAACTCACCGTAAGGTAGTAGAAATCTGCTTTTTTGTGCTTTTTTTTTTGTGGAGGGTGTATGCTTATCAAGAGCTAAGCCTCATAAACAAAAACAAATAACTGTATTATTTACACTGCATACTTAAGTTCAGAAAATTCTGCACTCAGTGTAGAGAAAGAAGTTTCTGCAGAAATTCAAAGCATCTAATTCAGGCCCCTGCTGTAAACTTGTCTTATTTGTAACTGTACAGAAATAGTAAGAAAACAAGCCAATCTTGACTGAAGTTAACTTTTATGAGGATTCCCCCATCCCTCTTCTCCTAAAAAACATTAGTATTTGAGCTTAGATAATTTTCCACATTGGCACATGTATTTCAAGGACCTCAAACTGTTGTACGAATTTCTTTCATCAACAGCATTACTTATCCTTTCAAGTATTACTTACAGATAGTAAAGAAATTGGACTGTGAAGGATCCCTCTGAGATCCCACTGGATACTTTCCAAAAGTGGACCATTTTACTGTATTCTATTAAATCCTTTATATACTTTTCAATCCAGGTGACAAGGCTGAGAGGTATATAAACACAACAGTTTTCCAATAAGTCTGAACAGCACAATACAGGATGAAATCAGACAGTACTGCATTATATTCATTTGGTCAGCAGAAGCATCAATCACTCTCCTAGTCTGTTTCAATTGTTATACCGCTGCACTATTTTAATGCTGACTTCTTTGATATTAACACTGATTTTCATTCCCTGTTATAGGGAAAGCCTGAAGTTCCATTGAATGGAGGGCAACTGTCAGTACTAGTTTTAAGAGAAAAAAAAATTACAGAACTTGCCCTTTTAATTTTGTTAGTTTCCTAATACTTCTTGCTCCTTGCCATTGGTTTAAGAATATAAAGAAATTTGCTAAATAATCTGAGATGTAATATCTAGCTCTGCTCAGCTTTGCATCTTGCAAATCTTTCATTTTTCTGAACAGAGTAAACGTTAGAAATTTCTGATCTTAAACAGTTAAAAGATCCATTAACAATGTGAACTTTTAAAAACTGCCGAGATGTGATGTATACAATACATTCAGAAGTTGATACTGAAAGTGAAATGACATGATATGACAGATACTGTAACAGTTAATGGATACCCTGCAAGGCAAATGATTTTGGTATAAGCAGATGTTCTACTTAAGCCTCCATGTATATCAGTAATATTGAAAACAAAATCTAGTTTATATCCTCTAGAAATAAATCAGTAGGGCAAACCAATGCATGCTAATCGGTGTACATATTCACTGCAGCATTCCTCTAGACCAGAGCTAGCCTAAAGCTACTCCAGGTACTGCTCTATCATGGACAGCACAGAGCAGAGTATGATTTACTCTTCTTTTTTGGGGGGGGAAAGAAGTGCTAAATTAGTCTGATGCAACATCAATTTCACAACCTGCAATTTGAATTTCATACAATCACAGAATCATTTAAGTCAGGACCTACAGTTCCATCAGGTTGCTCAGAACCCCATCCAGCCTGACCCTGAATGTTTCAAGGATGGGGCATCCACCACCTCTGTGGGCAACCTGTGCCAGCGCCTCACCACCCTCACTGTAGAAAGCTCTTCCTTATATCCAGTCTTAATTTCCCCTCCTTTAATTTGAAACCATTTCCCTTTGTCCTGCCAGCTTATTCAGTTTCATTGTACTAGATTAACCTCAAGTTTCTTTCACTTTTACATGCTTGAAGACTCGCCCAAAATTAAGAGCTGAAGTAGGAGGTGGCTAGACTTATACAAAATAAACCTGATCCTAAGTTTGATAAGATTATTTCTGATGTAACTAAAAGTTAAAAGAAGCAACTGTACTGTAAACCATTACTCTCAACTTACCTGGTGCTAGCCCAGCAGCAGCAGGACTTCCCATGGAAGGATGAGAGAACAAGGCTTGAGAGAAGGCAGACATACTTGACTGGGATACATTACTCAGCCTGGAGGTTGATCCTCCTTTAGGAATAAATTCGTTTGCAGTAGGGTTTGGTGTCTGTTTGAAAACAAATGTAAATTAAATATTTGTTTTAAACATGTAGAGATAGACAATGCCTACTTGGTAGAAAACACTTTCTAGACAGGCCTACTGAGTGCAGAGGGTATTTAAGCTATGTACAACTTGCCGACAAGAACCACAGGTGCAGGAAGCTGGCCTGCATGAATCGTTATGTTTTTCTATTTACACGTGAAGTAGCATTAGCAAGGTTTCCATATGAAGAGTTGATTTAATAAAAGCACTTTGCAAAAAGGCTTTCCATTAGCATTATACTATAACGTTGGAGATTCGATTTGACAATGAGAAAGCCTCACCACTACTGCACAGACAGTCCTTAAGTGACTTTAGAAAATCCATTAAAAAATAAGTAGCAATTCCAACTTAAAGAAATAGAAGAACCCACCATGTTCCTTTTCTATGAAAAGAACCTCTGTTTTAATGACATATTTCACTAATATAGCACCTTTAATATTGAATTTAAATTTGCTAGTGCAGAAACAAATAGCAAGAAAGTAACTGTCAAAAACTTCTTATTTACTAGTACATAAATATAGAACCAACTTTCATTACCTCTTAAAAATCTGTGCATGATTTTTGTGGGTTTTCTTTTTTTTTGGGGTGGGGAGTGGGGTGGGGAGAGCGGGCAGGCAGGGAAGGCATGAGGACTTCAGGGGAAAAAAATCCAAATTACACCTCAAAATGCAAAAAGCTTAGTATTGAACAGCAACTTACACTAGACATTAGTGAAGAAAACATAAGAAATAAAATATTATGTGAAAATTGCTTTACAATTATAAAGTATTAAATGTCAAAGTTCAGTTTATGAAGTCACTTTAAGCGTATCTCTCAAACTGCTTTAACAAAATAAAATAGAAGACCACTGTCACTTTCAGTAGACAAAGGATGTTGCTAAAACGATCCATAATGGTTTTCTAAAGCAAATCATACTGGATCAACTTGGTTTTAAGCATACTTAAAATAACTAAATAATTCAAAGGTTAAATTCCATTTTCACCAATATTAAGAGTCAGAACTTAAGCTAGTATCAAATTTGAAAAGTGGGATTATGAAACACTAATTTAGATAGTGAAGGAAAGTATTTGAAAATATTTTTTATACTTTAACGTTTTATTTTAGTAGGACAGTCAAATGCAATACTAATGTAATTCAAATCACTGGAAAAGAGGATTCTAAAAGCTATAGAATTAAAGAGGATGCTCAGGTTTAAAAGTAAATAGTAAGAATATTTCTCCTTGGATCACTCTACCATAGGCCACCTCATTATTTCACATAACGCTCATTGTAAATGTGCATGTGTCTGAATATTAAAGAATAGCCATAACCAACTATGTAGGCTAGTGAATTTAAACACTTAGGACGTACATGGATAAAATGTTCATAGTAACCTTAAAAAAATGACTTTCAATTAAGGAAAGCTTGCAAAGGCATAGACAAACAAAACCAAAGGAAAAAATAAAAAGGTACACTACATTGTACAGCCCAAAACCAAGTAACTAATATGCTTAAAATGAAAAGGTAATACTCTGGACTTATCTGAATTGTAGGTACAGGAAAAACTAAGAAATTTTTTTTTTTCTTGAGGAACAAAATTGTGCTACAGTTCAGCCAATTCTACACTGAAACTGGAGAAAATAACAGAAGTGGCAGAGAGTTGAACATAATTTGTCCAGGCAGTGACACACTGAAAACATCAATCAAATCATCAAGCAAACTCCAACAGTAAGGGGTAGAATGTGTAGTATCTTACAAAAAAAACACGATAATTCAAACTATATGGAACCTAAGATTTTTGCTGTTGAAACAAGCCCAGACACATCCACAGATCTACCACATACAAAAAACTGATCAGCTAGACAACAGGTGCAGGAGATGGTAAACAATTCAGAACATGCAAGTGAAAAGAGAAAGACACCCTCAGCCTTTAATAGAGCAACTGAGAGAGTTTCCAAAATCCCAAGCATACTACCCTGGCTAAACTCTCACTACTTTCACTGAATCAATTGATCACATCAGTGCCTATAGAACAGAACTTGGTAATTCTCAACACACTCAGTAAGTGCTCATACACACTTGCAGTTTTGTTCTCTTAAACAGTCACCTACATATTCTTCATCATATTACAATGGAAGGACTTGAGAACTATAGTTTGAAGTGTTATGTCACAGAATGGTTTGGCTAGGAAAGCCCACCCAGACCTAAAATCCTGCCATGGGCTAGCTGCAACTCACCAGCTCAGGCTACCCAGGACCCCATCTAACCTGGCACTGAACTTCTCCAGGAATGAGACATCCACAGCTTCTCTGGGCAGCCTGTGCCAGTGCCTCATCACTCTTTGAGGGAAGAATTTTCTCCTAACAACTAACCTAATCTCCCATTTCTTAGTTTAAATCCATTCTCCCTTGTCCCATCACTAGCAGGCCATGTAAAAAGCCTCTATCTTTTTCATAAGCTCCCTTAAAGAACTGGAAGGTGTCAATGAGGTCTCCCCAGAACCTTCTCCCTCAGCCTTTGTTCATAAGATGGGTGCTCCAGCCCTCTGATCATCTTTGTGGTCCTCCAACAGCTCTGCATCTTTATGCTGGGGGGCCCCAGGCCTGGACACAGTACTGCAGGTATGGACTCAAAAGGGCAGAGTTGACAGAATAACCACCTTCCTCACCCTGCTGGAACGTCTTCATGTAGTCACATAGAAGAGCGAAATCTAGAAATCTGCCACAGCAGGTTGGATTATGCTGTACAATTAAGTTGTTGTGGTTCAGAAATCTGGTGAAAACTCAGCTTGTGTTGCATTATTTAGTGTCACAATTCAACAGCAGAAACGCTGCTAGCAATAGACTGACTTATTTCTACATTACTACTTATATAAATGTTCTCACTGAAAACAGCTTTGATTTGTACAACTAGACCCTTCATTATAAAAGCCTATACTTCCCTGTTAAGTTACAAACAAGAAGTTGTAACCCAAGACTTCTTCCATTAGTCAATAAATTAAGTATTTATTTATTGTAAAAATGGTAAAAATTTTCCACATTCAAACAGTTTTCTAAATACAGAAGTCTGAGTTTCAGAGTCACTATCTAAAGCAAAATAAAGTCGTACAATAAAATTTTAATAATTTGTAGTCAAAAATAGGAATGCTTTATCAAAATTTGAAGCTTAAGCCTTAGGCCACATTTAGATGCATGCCATTTATTTGTAGTTGCAGCTCTTAAAGAGCACTTCTAAAAGCATAGTTTTCACGTGAACTAAACAACATTTTCCGGCACTTTGTTTTCAACAACAATAAAACATATCCCAAATACATCCGTAGCATTTAGAGGACGGAATATAATCAAGTTAACTGTTTAATCTTTTTATTATCTTTCAAATACTGTAGACAACATTTTGCACCAATGAGCACATAAATGTGCAAAAACAGGAAGTAGTGTTCTTAATGGTCAATGATTCTATAAGTGACATTCCTGATCCTGAAGAGTATCCCACTCTTAACTTGGACACCAGAAAGTTTAAATTCTAGTGTTAGTTTCACATTTCAGTCAGCAGTAGACTCAAAAATATCAGCCTAGAAGATGAATAAGCTTTAAATTATATTGAACAGTTTTACAGTTTTCTTGATAGAATCTTACTACCAAGCTTTGAGAGTAAAAACTCCTACATTTTGATAAGAACAAAAATAATCTATCCCTAATTAATGAAAAACATTTTCAGAATTCAGCATTATGCTTAAATTCCCTACATGCTCAGTTTTCTGACAGATTTCACTTAGCCACATTAAGATGAAGAAATAATAACAAACATCATCACACTAGACTAGGTTTAAAGTTTTAAATCTGAGTAAACCAGGACTGGTGGAAGCGAAAAAAGGTACTGAAGACTTAAATATTGTGAGTAAGTCAATGGAAGAGGATGCACAGACTCAGAGAACATGTAATAAATAATGTATTAAGCTGATGTTAAAATAAAAACAATAACAAGAAGCGGCTATTACTGTGCATTATGTAACAAGTTAGAGACTGCACCTTCCAGTTTCAGGTGCATGTCCTATAGAGAGGCACACACACACACAAAAATTCAAAACAGCTGTCTTAGCTATGTTTCATTTTTATAAAAACTCACCAAAAATAGTAAACTAACTTCCAAGCCATACTTGTGCTGAAGTTGCCAGCATTCATTTTTCCTCTGAGCCTGGGTAGTTTAAATCTCATTCCATTTCTTCCAGTAGATTCAAACAAATACTGGAAACTAAAGCATGGAAACATCTACACTAGGCATTATCAAAATTAATACCTGCATCATACATCCTTAGCAGACTGATTTCATGAAAAAATTTCAGCAAAATGCACTACTTTCAGACTCTTTATCTGTGATCTATCAAAATGAGAAGAGCCTCTTTTTAGTCTGCTTTGCAAAGATACTTTCAAAGGGACTAAAAAAATAATCCACCTTACTCCATATAAAAATCAAAATACTTCTCCAAGAGGACACAAAATGGTATAAAACACATACAAAAAGTCCAAACAGTCTGAAGTGAGTCATGATGCAATCAGTAAAGATGGAACCAAATGAGGAGTAAGATGAAAAAGACTATACAGTGACTCATTTACATCACCATTCAGCACAGATTGTCTTGTGGCCTTTATGTTTGAAGCACTTAAAAAATAAACTGGTGGAGGGATGGAAACAAAGATCTTTTGTAGGCACTAAAAGAAAATAACTCAAGAATCCTTAAAGAAGACTGCAGAAGAAAGTAAAGCATGCACTGAAAAGAAAAAGTAGAGAAATTAAGGATCTCCACTTCTCGCCAGTGCTGGTAAAATCGCACCTCAGCACTGCAACTTCACTGTGTGTTTTGATGTTTTACGTATCAACAGACTTCTGTAGTCCAGGAGGATGACAACTCCTGTTGCACTGACTATTTAATTCCAGTACATATAATTTTTCTCTGCACTCCTCCATGATGAGCTCCTAAGTTTCCCGTGCATTCACTCATAAACTAATCCTTGAAGTACCACGAAGGATAGAGACACCCTGTAAAACAGGCAGGATATGAAACCAAGATCATGCAGCCTTTTAAAGGACATGCAGGAAGTCTACAGAAGCAGTGGACTGCCCTCTTCCTTCATTTCCAGTTCAGTGCCCACCAGCTGAGCTACAGCCCATTTCTGTGGCTGTAACATCACTCAGTTATTTCTAGTTGCATACTATAAAAGCCAGCTACCTGAAGCGAAATGTAGGCAAATCTCATTTCAGAAGAATGCGCTAATGTACTTACCATGCTAAAAACTGGAAACAAGCCTTTTTGTCCTCTTTTTATGTTGTCCTTCACCTCCCAATTCATGTTGATCTGTTCTGACCATCCAGAATTGTATAATCCTGTAATGGTTACAGAAAACCACCACTGAACTGTACCCAAGCTAAGAGCAGGGCAGTTCTCTGCCAGCCTGCCATAGATCTCGGAATATTTTCTAAATTCATGAACATGCAAGAAGGGTTTTTTCAATCTTTTTTGTTGGTTTTTTTTTTTTTTTTTTTGCATGGACAGATGTGCAATAGAAGTAGCTTCAGCCTACGCAGAGAGCATCACAGCAACCCTCTCTCCAGAAGGATTACGTGATGCCTGTGACATCAGAAAAGGACACATTCTGGAATGTCAGAGCAGCCCATTAGACGCTGGGGGTTACTAAGGTCTTGAACACAAAACTCCTTCCCTCTCACTACTGAATTTGTACAACATGCTTCCTTATTTCAGGATACTGTGACACACCATCACATTACCCACAGAGTTAACTCCAAATAGTTCATTCATTTAATTACTAGCCAGATTCCAATACCACTTTTCAAAAGTTAGAGACAGTTTCACAGAAGTTAACGAATTTTGCTGAGTTTAGTGTGGACAAAATGTGTTTGTTGTACATTTTTTTTAGTAAAATACAAAAGAGTAAAGAATACTGTTAAAACTATAAACTTTTAGAAGTCTATGCTTTTGATGCAAAATATTTTTTAAATTATTTATGAAAATGTACTCAAGACAAAAAAAAAAAAGAAATCAGGTATCAATGGTGTTTAACAAATGATTTGTGAAACAAAAGTTACATATATACTTTGAAATTACAGTATGTATCTCATGGCATTTCATCAGCTTCCTAACACAGGGTAAGCAAGACATACCACAAAGGAATGGGTTTGCTTTTTGCTTATTTATTTATTTTTAAATGCACGACCAGGAACACCACTTACTCTGAACTCCACTTTTAAATACTGTATTATGCTTACGTGATTAAAGTAAAAATAAATAAATAAATAAATAAATAAATAAAATCTGGATTAAAAAATCACAGCCATACCTGAGAACTATACTGCTTTACAATGTACCTTGATAAGTACCTTGTTTGGTAAACCAATCCTTTTTCAGACAAGCATCTCTACACCTTTAAAAGCAACACTCAACTTTGCACCATGAAATAGTGCTTTCCTACATCTTAAATCACACATTTAGAAGAGTAGACATTCAATTTTGAGATGTAAATCTGCTTTCTCATCTTTAATGAAGAAAAAAGTGCCCTCAGTTGTCTTCAATACATTCTAACTTTCCAACTTATGATTGCCTAACACGCACAATCAGCCTAGATTTAGTTAGTGTAATCTATATTCACACCCACAGAATCCTCTGAACAGCTTGTTTCTTCAGAATACTGAAGAGACCAATGTTAGATGTAGATTTTGTATGTTTTTCTACTTCAGGATAATCTGAAATCTCAGTATGAAACTACCATGGTTTGGTTTTTGGACACTGTTTTTTTGTTGGTGCCTTCTATTTTTTTTTTTTTTGAAGGTATTTTCACAAACCAAACTTTTCCAATAATCACAGCCATTTTCTGCTCTTTTAAAGTTAATGTTTTAAATTTCAAGCTTTGATTTAGTAGTGATTTTGCAAATTTTCATGTGAGTACAAAGACTTACAATGATCAGAACAATGTCAAAGTAAAATTTAGTTGTCCATCCACATAAAGCTTTACATATCGTCACAATCTCATCTATAGCCTGTTTTCCACACCTTTTTCCATTCACTCCTGCCAAACTCCATTACTACTACGCAATCTCTTTACTATTTCCTTGAGCTGAAACATCCCCTTCTTTTTATTTCCAACAGAAATAAAACATGTGCACAAACATGCTATTTAAAGCCCCAAATCTCCACAGTAAACTATCTAATTGCACCATAAATCTGTAATATCAGATTCTGTATTACAGTTATTTATGTCGATGGGACTGGCATATTGAAGTGTAGAATTTCAGTGATGCCACCAACCAGAGAAAGCATGGTGACCTTGGGCTTTCCTCTGCTACAATTTCAACACTGCTTTGTAGGACATAAAACACTGAAGGCAACTGTTCCTGGCCAGAAGCTCCCTCCAAATCTTACCGGCTCTTCAACCTCCAGATAACACTAAGTTATTCCATCTTATTGCTGCACAGAATAGATAGGTCAATGACAAAACTTGACACAACACAAAAACAGCAAGAGAAAACAGTGAAGAACCTGAGTACAAACGGAGCTTTTCCTGCTCTTTCAACATCTACTTGAAATTTGAAAATCAATTTTCTGTTTCTGTCTTCTCAGGGCAAATGTCTCCCAGTCACAGTTCTCAGCCCTATTTGATGAACACGTAAATCATTCTGTCAATCCTCTTTCACTTAAGAAGTAGTGCTTCACTGGCTCCAACCATTCCTGTGCAGCCCTCCCTGCTCCTACCAGTGCTCTATCATTTTCTGCCAGTGGCTCTGCTGCTTCTCCAGCAGCAAAAGAGCCAAGACAAAACTTATGGCCAAGTGATTGGACCACATAGTATTAGTTTGCACACAACACACTGCTAATCATTCCCAGTTCCAGTAGTAAAAAAAAATAAATAAACGCCCAACCAGTAAGTAATGCAAAACTAGTAATGGTATAGCAGGACTCCCACTTGAGCTTCACATCAACCTTAACATGACAGACATTTAATGAACTGAAAAAAATTTCAGGGGCCACAAAATCTCATTATCTGCAAATCTGTTGTTGATTTACTTATTTCAATCNTTATTTATTTATTTTTAAATGCACGACCAGGAACACCACTTACTCTGAACTCCACTTTTAAATACTGTATTATGCTTACGTGATTAAAGTAAAAATAAATAAATAAATAAATAAATAAATAAAATCTGGATTAAAAAATCACAGCCATACCTGAGAACTATACTGCTTTACAATGTACCTTGATAAGTACCTTGTTTGGTAAACCAATCCTTTTTCAGACAAGCATCTCTACACCTTTAAAAGCAACACTCAACTTTGCACCATGAAATAGTGCTTTCCTACATCTTAAATCACACATTTAGAAGAGTAGACATTCAATTTTGAGATGTAAATCTGCTTTCTCATCTTTAATGAAGAAAAAAGTGCCCTCAGTTGTCTTCAATACATTCTAACTTTCCAACTTATGATTGCCTAACACGCACAATCAGCCTAGATTTAGTTAGTGTAATCTATATTCACACCCACAGAATCCTCTGAACAGCTTGTTTCTTCAGAATACTGAAGAGACCAATGTTAGATGTAGATTTTGTATGTTTTTCTACTTCAGGATAATCTGAAATCTCAGTATGAAACTACCATGGTTTGGTTTTTGGACACTGTTTTTTTGTTGGTGCCTTCTATTTTTTTTTTTTTTGAAGGTATTTTCACAAACCAAACTTTTCCAATAATCACAGCCATTTTCTGCTCTTTTAAAGTTAATGTTTTAAATTTCAAGCTTTGATTTAGTAGTGATTTTGCAAATTTTCATGTGAGTACAAAGACTTACAATGATCAGAACAATGTCAAAGTAAAATTTAGTTGTCCATCCACATAAAGCTTTACATATCGTCACAATCTCATCTATAGCCTGTTTTCCACACCTTTTTCCATTCACTCCTGCCAAACTCCATTACTACTACGCAATCTCTTTACTATTTCCTTGAGCTGAAACATCCCCTTCTTTTTATTTCCAACAGAAATAAAACATGTGCACAAACATGCTATTTAAAGCCCCAAATCTCCACAGTAAACTATCTAATTGCACCATAAATCTGTAATATCAGATTCTGTATTACAGTTATTTATGTCGATGGGACTGGCATATTGAAGTGTAGAATTTCAGTGATGCCACCAACCAGAGAAAGCATGGTGACCTTGGGCTTTCCTCTGCTACAATTTCAACACTGCTTTGTAGGACATAAAACACTGAAGGCAACTGTTCCTGGCCAGAAGCTCCCTCCAAATCTTACCGGCTCTTCAACCTCCAGATAACACTAAGTTATTCCATCTTATTGCTGCACAGAATAGATAGGTCAATGACAAAACTTGACACAACACAAAAACAGCAAGAGAAAACAGTGAAGAACCTGAGTACAAACGGAGCTTTTCCTGCTCTTTCAACATCTACTTGAAATTTGAAAATCAATTTTCTGTTTCTGTCTTCTCAGGGCAAATGTCTCCCAGTCACAGTTCTCAGCCCTATTTGATGAACACGTAAATCATTCTGTCAATCCTCTTTCACTTAAGAAGTAGTGCTTCACTGGCTCCAACCATTCCTGTGCAGCCCTCCCTGCTCCTACCAGTGCTCTATCATTTTCTGCCAGTGGCTCTGCTGCTTCTCCAGCAGCAAAAGAGCCAAGACAAAACTTATGGCCAAGTGATTGGACCACATAGTATTAGTTTGCACACAACACACTGCTAATCATTCCCAGTTCCAGTAGTAAAAAAAAATAAATAAACGCCCAACCAGTAAGTAATGCAAAACCAGTAATGGTATAGCAGGACTCCCACTTGAGCTTCACATCAACCTTAACATGACAGACATTTAATGAACTGAAAAAAATTTCAGGGGCCACAAAATCTCATTATCTGCAAATCTGTTGTTGATTTACTTATTTCAATCACTTACAAACACAACAAATAAATAAATTAATTAATAAAACTTTCACAAAGCCTTGAGTAACTATCTCCAAAGAAACAAAAGCACCACTTCAGTGCAAAATAGTAGTAGCTGCAGTGTTGCAGTTATGACAACTATAATAACTTTTATCTAAACCCTTTCTCAAGGGACACAGCAGATTTTTCCCAGAAAAGAATCATTCTTCATTATCATCCCAAGGATAACCCGCTACTTCCAAATAGGGTATGTTCAAGTGCAGCTCTTGAGGAGACTAAAGAACGTAAAACTAGCATTTTCAAAACACGAGTTGAGAAATGTAAATCATCTCACGGAAATCAGGAATTTACACTTTCTCATCTCAATTGTTACTTCTGCAGTAAAGGATTTTTGTTCCATTCTGTCAGTCATTTTAACAAAGGTTACTAATTTTCATAGTAAAAACCTTCTTCAAACAGGAGTTAAGTGGTTGCATTTGTTTGCATTTAAAATACGTTTAAGGATTGTTTTTACTTCTCCTCCATGCATAACAATTGAGCAGAGTACATAACACAGGGACAGGTGAAGAGAATAAAACATCTGAGCGACTCTCCCTGAAGGGGCCACCTGTGACTGTTTGGAAAATACTTCATCTTACTCCAACTCTTATTTTGAGTAACAGCTTCTAACACTTTACAGAAATTAAAATAAAGCATCCAAAATACAGAAAAAGTGACTAGTTAAAAAAAAAAAAATTACCTGTAAATTGTTTTCTGTGACTCTGTTCCACCAAACCATATTGATGGGTACTCCCGTTTTACACCTGTCAGCCAGACAGCCAATAGGGTTCTTTGATTTTCTTGCTTTTGATCCCACCGGGACTATCCTTTCATCCAGCATCCCCAGTCGATACTTCCTGGGCTACAAAAAGAAGGAGAGAAACCAGGCCACTCCTAACAACTCTCATCTAAACTACTACCTACTACTGTAGGTGTCACACTGTGATATGTTTTCTGGATTGGTGGAATAGGAAACAGTTCGCAAATAAAATTTGTAATTTTTCTGAGACTGTTTCCTTTCAATCCTTACTCCTATGTTGTAATAAAGAATGTTTAAAAAAGTAGAAAAAAATAAAAAAAATCATTTCAAGGACAAATTATTTATATACAAATATTTCCACCAAGCGCCAGCCATCAGAATGAGTATGCGTATTCAGAAATACAGTAATTTAAAAAAAATAATAATAATCTGTATTTGCAACAGGTACCTTCAACCACATCATAATACAGAACTCTAATTCTTCCTCTGAGAATTTTTTTTTTTTTTTAAATCAAGTTACCACTGACGTTTATATACTTCTTCTGAAGTTCAAATTTGCCAAGACTTGTCATTCTTGGAAAAAAAAACCAAAAAGCACAAAAACAGATACAACAGAGTAGCTAATGACACAAGAACTCAATAATAATTAATGATAGTTAATTCAAAGAACTAACTTCAGTTATTGCCTCTCCTCTGATAAACAAAAATTACCACAACAAATGCATAGGAAAATTACTTAAGAAAACAAAACATTACTTAAGAAATGAACATGCAGACGATAGTTAAGCCTAACAGGAATTAAGTTTGTACCATATTTAAAATGATCTCTACATATGAAACCATCTAAAGTGCATGAGATGAACGTTATATTCAAAACACAAAAACAAAAAACTGTTAAAGACTTTCAAGCAGGTGAAATAGATAAGTTCTCCAAGTTCCTCTAGGCTTTCAAACCAATATCTAACTTCTTCGATAATGAATACAACTAGAAGAAATATTTCAGAACACATATACAGACAAAATCTTGGTCTAAATATATGTATTAGAGCAAAAGCTACACCGAATTGCAGGGGCTGAATTGTTTTGCTTTTGCTTTTTGATGCAAAAGCACAACTATCACCATCTAGATATATCTTTCCATTAATCAACACTTAACTTCCTTTATTCAGGTATTCATATGGCAACTTAGAAATCAAGAAGTACCTTGATAATGCGTTTAAAAAAAATAATTTCTCAAGAAACAAGATGATATTTTAGATTGGACAGAAGGAAGGAAGAAGTTTTTCACTCCAGGAGTGGTCAGGCACTAGAATGGCCTGCCCAGGGAGGTGGTGAAATTGCCATCCCTGGCAGTGTTCGAGAGGCATCTGGATGAGGAGCTATGAGATATGGTTTAGTAGCTTGTGGTAGTAATGGTAATGGGAGGACAGTTGGACTGGATGATCATGTAGGTCCTTTCCAACCTTGTGATTCTATGATTCTAATTGAGAAAGATTCCTCATTCACATACAAATTGTACAAGGGCTGCTCTGAAAGTAACGCCTCATGTTATAACATTGGCCCACAACATCAGAGGCTGATGTTGTTGGCACGGCACTAAAACCTTCCTACCAATAATCTACTACATTTTGTTACTACGCAACAGATAGCAGCAGAGGAGCAGTCTCACAAAACAGCACAGAACATGGAAGGGCATATGGAACAAAGGCATGTCGCTGAATTCCTCCATGGGGAAAAAATGGCACCCATTGACATTAACTGATGATTGTTCAACATTTTCAGAGACTAAACAGTAGATGTGAGCACAGTGAGGTGATGAGTGCTACGTTTTAGAAGTGGCCATTACACAAAAGACAAGCCACATTCCAGATGGCCATGCAGATTGATATTTTTAATTATTTTTTAAAATTTTTTAAAAAGCGCACCATGCAGACTCTTGATTCATCACTGGGAAAAACATACATCTAACGATGGTGACAATGTTGAAAGACAGTGCTTTGTAGCTGAGAATTTGCTTTATCAGACAGTGTTATTGTCCTATTTGCATCTGTTGTAGTTTTCATGGAAACAAATAGGAGGCATTACTTTCAGAGCAATCTATGTAAAATACAGGACAAGACTGGCATGAAATGTCTGAAAACCCAAAACTGATCTACTGGTCTAATTCCCTCAAGTCTTCTAGGCTGAAAGCTTTGGAAAGAATTAATGCTGGGACAAGTCACAAGTAGCTCATTTGCCCACATAAGAGCAGGAAGCCCAACAAAGCTACAAAGAGAGTTACAAAGGCAATAAACTAAATAAAGATCAAGTTAATCAACTTCTATAACAATTAACATGATTGAGCCTCAGTTACAATAAGAAATTTGGCAAATTGTGATGGGTAGGTACAACGTCCTCTTGTAATTCAAATGTAAACTGATAACAGTAGAGCTAAATATAGGTTGCTTATGGGAGGATCACACTACACTTGCTATCTTAGTAATTAAAAGAAGACCACTAATATCTTGAGTAGTAGAAGTTTTAAGGTCTGAGAAACCAGATATACAAATAACACTGAAATTTAGAGGGAGGTTTGAGTGCAGTATGTGATTTTCTTAGCATGGCTTTTGGAAATAGTAGTGTTATGAAGGGATCTCCCAAAGTCTACCACAGCTTCCCCATCTCTCTCTCTCAGAGTTCTCCCAAGCGCAAGGCACTGTCTGACCCAGACTTTAGGACCACAGTTCAGTGCTCTGCCACATTCCTATTCGCAATGCATTTTTGACTTCTTAGAAATAAAAGGTGATCAATAAATGTTTGGAAAAGGAGAACCAAAACAAAAGGGGAACTGAGCCAATGCGGAAGGAGATTATTTCCTGGAGATTATTTCCTTTTCAATGAGATTCAGATTCCTGGAAACAGAATGAAACTATTTTATGCTTTCAGGGAACACATTAGGAGGCTGAGAGAGAGAAACAGTTAATTCTATACCATAAACCAAAGTGGAGCAAATGTGAACTGGTGAATGGATGAGATAAAACTGAAGATTGCTTTCATTATCCATTACACAACATTATCAGAAGATTACAAGGCCAGGATTCCATTGTGAAAACAGAAAGACATTAAAAGATGGACAATACAACATTAACGTTTTGGAAAAAAACTGCACTGAAACCATTTCAAATTATAATGATTTTCAATAAACACAATTGCATCCCAATCCGAGCTAACACGAGACTAGAAAAATTGTCTGCCAAAAGGAAAGCTTCTATAGAAAGAAAAGGAGAGACTGAACAGTTTGGAAAAGAATAGCAAGTTTTGTATATGCCTGCCTCCTACACAGGGTAATAAATGAAGTAGAAACAGAGTGCTACACCTTAGAAGTCAAAGTGCACTGATCACTACTGAACTGATACATCTACCTGAAAAACAGAGGCATAACTATCTAAACAAGCCCAATTAATTGGCATGGGGACAATTCTTTTGGACAGTTACAAAAGTAATTGCATTTTTGTTTTTCGTAAACTCCTTCTGTAATGCACAATACAAACAGATCTGTTCAACCATACAAATGAAGAGGTATTTCAGCACACTTTTTTTTTTCTTTTTTTGGAAGGTGACTACAGCATTTAAATACTTCATCTCTAAGCACGTACTTCTCAAACTAATTGGCAACTCTCAAGATTATTACATATTCCAGAAGAGTTGCAAAAGGTCAATAAAACATCACCTTTGCTTTAAAATGAAAACTAAGATAACACTTCATACTGTAGTTTAAGAGGAAAAAACAACAAAATAAAATTAATACAAAGCATTACTGGAGGAGTTTAGTTCCTCCTAGGCACAGAAGCAAGAAGTAGTAGTAATTACTGGTTGCAAGTGTTTACATGAGGAAGGGAACAGCTAACTACATTTAATTGCTAGCAACAGCTTGGATTCCCAGGGTGAGAAGGGTAAGCATTTTCAACCGCAGCTAATAATTATAATCCTTACCCTGTAAAAACCAAACTGCTGCCAGCAATTAATGATAGAAAGCTATTGGTTCTCATGATTAGAGGGAAGGTGTTATACTGGGAAAGATAAACCCCCAAAGTGTCAGAAACATTGCACTCAAACAAGAAATCTACTCTAAAACCAATAAGGACCAGCACAGCATTCTTCACATCAGAACACTACTTCAGATGAGTAACTTAATTAACCCACGCTAGAAAATTTTCCTCAAGTCAGCTAAATTACTTGCCTCCCATCCATTCAAAATGAAGCCTGGAAACGTGTTTAGCAGGTCTATTTTCTTCCTACTATCTGCTGTAACAAGGCTAAGACTCACCCCTAGTTTCTCCTGTTTCATGGAGAAGGCAAGGAAAGTTATAGCAGCAGGCAATGTCACACTTCCTCTTTTTATATAACTCTTTTGTAATATTAAAGTCTGGATGACCCAGCAAATCAAACTAAAGAACTTCAAAGTTATGTTCTGCTGAAGGTATGTAGAGTGATCCTGAATAATCTAACATGTTCCAAATCACACTTTTTTTGCTTAAAAATGCACTTATCTATGATGGACTTTAAATATTAGATTTCCAAGACAGTTTCTATACTAAAAAACACAAAGTTTAGCATACAAACATGGGAGCAGGGCATCATGTTTTAAAACGACTGTGAATAATCTGAGCTCTGGTAAGTCTACATGCATATACAGAAACAAACACTTCATCCTTCTCCATCTCAGGATGGATCAAGCAGTGTCACTTTGAATTACCAATTTTTAGAAGTTATCGCAGTAGCATTAACTAGGATTTATCTGCTGTACAGTAAGTTGACTTGTGACCCATGTACAAACACACACTGTCCAACAGGAAAGTTTGAGTATACTATACCTTAATTTTGTAATAGTGTAAAGACAATAATAAATATGAGATTTTTGTTTCAAATGTTGACTTTCTTTGTAAGAGTTTTTTTGTTTTGTTTTTAAAGAAAATGTTACTGACAAGAACACCATTAAAAAAAAAACAATAAACACTCAGCTACTGTGCTAGACTACTGAAACTGAACAAGCATTATTACATTCTTTCTTAAAAAATAAGAGCATGAAAGCTAACTATAAACCAAGAACTCCCTCACAGAGCTTGCAAAGGACTCCTGAACAGCTAGCTCAGAACCTTCTTAGTCCTTCCTTCCGGAAGCTCTCATCACTGATATTTTCACCCAACAGCCATAACATGAGTTGTAAGTTCTACAAAGTACTACACCTGAATATTAGGCTACTCTTAGCAACCACACCTAAAAGATGTGCAAGCTGGCAACATGAATAAGAGAAGCTGTCTTGCCATTACTTTGGAAGCCTTGCAGCTAGTATTGCTACAAGTCTCTTATGTGGTTTAAAATTTTGCTAAGCAAGACACTCTCTCCACTTCCTATTTCATTGCAATTTCTCACTGGCACACAGGCAGCCTAGACGTTTTCCTTATCTCAATATCAGATGTACATGAGATTTCATGTACACTTCCACCTAGAAACTCTCTCCCTTCCTTGCTTTTTTTTTTAATTGTTCATATTCATATAACCTTGATCTTGACAGGGAGATCTTCAGTTGAAAAGTGTCATGAAAAGATAGTAAATAAATAAAATAAATACCCTTCTGCCCAAAGAAAATCTAAATGGGCAGTGTGGCATGGAAACAATTCTTACTCCACAGTAACAAGCAAATCTTGGTTTAACTACATTTAAGGGTGAAAGCTCCAACAGACTGGACGTTACAGCAAGTATTTTAGTCCATAGCAAAGGAAAACTGCAGTGTACATACTTGTCGTGGTTTTATGATTTTTTTGTTATCAGTATTCCACATCATGCCATCATGTGAAGCACTGGGAGTAAAAGAGTTAATGCTCCAGTTCTGTAGACTGCCAAATTTCTGGATACCTGGCTCTCAAAAGAGAACTACATACCCCAAAGGACTTTGCATTCCCATCTTCCACCCAGAGGGAAAGATGAAACTTCAAGCAAGTCCCGAAACTTCGATTTTTTGCTGTTCATCTCAGCAGTGGGAGCTTCCTAGCCATCTCACCTTCACCTTTAGCATAAGGCCTTTGGTTTTCAGACGCTCCCTCTTTCTTACTTATTAGCTTAAATTCCAATTATATTGTATTTTACTGTGTTATTTTGTATTCCTATATCTTATTTAGTAAATTAGTTCTCCTCAGTTTGTTTTGTTCTTAAGTTCAACTCCCCATCTTTTTCCTTTTCCCCCTTCCCCATTCCTGTGGTGTGGGTCTGTGGGTGCCCTACCTATATTCTCCACCAAAACTGTGGGCCAGTCCACAAACCACTGACAATACTTAACCAGCATATTTCAGGGGTTTTATTTACTAGACATATGATTTGTAAATTCTTCTTCCTGCTTTAAGTATTTGTATAGTATCTTCAAAAAGTTTAAGAAATCTTTCAATTAATTTACTACAAATTACTCCTGTAGTCTACATGAACCTTAACACAGAAAGAATGAAAAGTGTGTGAATACAAACAAAAGCATCCTGCATGTTCAAGGTGTATTTGTAGTTAACTAGTGCAGCTTGTGAGAAACATCTGAAAAAATCTAGATGACTAACTGAAAATATACAATTTGAAACAGATAGTGATGGTAGTTGTGAAATTTTTGTAGGCCCATACAATATATTTGATCCACTTAGACATTAAAAACACCTTTGGTTTTTGTTTTAAGTAGTCCTATAAGTGCTATGCTATTAAATTTTCTTAATCTATGCTTTNACCAGGGCACAGTGCTGGCTCATGGACAACCTGTCATCCACCAGGACACCCAGGTCCCTCTCCTCAGAGCTCCCCTCCAGCAGGACATCCCACAACCTGTACCGGTGCACGCAGTTATTCCTCCCTAGGTGCAAGACTCTACACTTGCTCCTGTTAAACCTCATCTGGTTTCCTTCAAATAAACAATAGTGTGAGGCAACAAAAGCATAAGAACTGATCAATATAAGAAGTGTTGAGCATTTCTAAAAGAAAGTGCTTTAATAACAAGATTTCTCACGTGATAATCACTAACCCATACCCAAAACTCAAAGTCCATTCTTGTCACAATCAAAAACATGATACTATGTAGTATTAAATAAGACAACAATGTTACACAGAACAATTCCAGTATGCAACAGTTCCAAAGGAAATAGCAAAGCAGGTCAGATATCATACCCTTAAAACACATTTTAGACAGAGAGCTTTGTACTACCTGCAAATACAGCAAATATTCACTGTCTATTAGTTTTATAATTCAATATATATAATTATATAATATTACATATAATTCAATAAAAAAAGTTCCAAGTTTGAAAGTTAAGTTCAGCCCAAGTTCACTGTGAGGTGCGTGTAGCCACAATTCTGCAGTTCAAAACACAGTGACATGAAATGGCACTTGGAAGTGACTTCAGCTACTCAGAATATGCTTCATGTCTTTGAAGTGGTATTCAAGAGACCATGAAACATGGAACAATTTTCACTAAAGGTAAATAAAGCAAAACCAAACACAGCATGCTTGACTCTTCAATGAGCACCACTGAATAATATACAGGCAAAATAGCCAGAAGGATCAAGATGGAGTTGGAGATAGAGAGCTGGAAAAATATATAGCTTCCCATCAGGTGACAAAACCAGATGGAGGCCAGAACACTCTGAGATAGTTTAGATCTTAAGAACTTGTATTCTGCAGGACCTGGGGTTAGTTTCTTTTTTTTTTTTTTTTTTTTACTACTACTATTTTTTTGTTTTAAGAGAGAAACCCTCCTTGCACTCTTATAGAAGGAGTTCGTATTTAGGCAGGCCAGCCTCACAGGCAGCTTTTTGTTTCTAATCTTTGCTCTCTGCATATTTATCACTGTTGATCAGAGTATATGAATTAAGAAGTCCACTCCACAATCCCACTTGCCATACATCTCTAGAAAGAATGCCAAGTAGCAGCCTGTTCTAAGTAAACTTCAGTCCAAATCACTTCTTCTACACTTCACATTCTAATCTAATTTGGAATCTGTTAGTCTCGGTTTCTAATCAGCTGAAACCAGTAGAAAGAGTTCTAAAAAAATTCTGCAAAACACATAAAATTAACATTAAAACTGCACTGAAGTACTGTTCACTGAAGCAAACCAGCTCACTCCTTGCAGCTTGGGAACTAACAGCAATCCCCAAGTTAAGGGCTCTCCTCCTCTAGGTGCTCAGAACCATTACACAAAATGGAAATAAACCAGTGTCAGAACTTCTGTGAAGAGTTCAGTTTCCATGAGGATTGAAGGTATATAAAATAATAATACATAAAAAAACAATATTCTTTATTATCCTTTAAGGCTGACCAGTGACTAGCAGCAGAACCTTTTAGTCCAGATTGGTGGTAACAGTCTAAGAACAAATTTAAGCAAAAAATTTCATCACAATACATTAAAAGCTGTCACTCCTTTGGCACCAGATTCTCATCAGTTACATTGCACATATTTTTAATGAACTGTTTACCAGAAGTAAAATGAATGCAAACAAATCAGGTTTCCAACTTACTCCAAGATTACTTCCAGGTTTACAGAACAACATTTTTCTAGATAAAAATAAAGAGCCAATTTTGGAAAAAACACCCAAGAACTAATCTATTTTTTCTTTCTTTCCAAACATAACTTATTTGAATAAAAAACAAAACAAGCGTGACATCATTATTCTCAGGAAAGAGGGTTAGTCTATCACTATCTCTAGCTGTTGTTCCATGCTTCACAAATCCTATTTGTGTATTGTAAGTTAATACTTACCTGAAAATCTCTTATAGGAAATTCACTTTAAGGTTGCTTGTCTTACTGCATGTAGAGTTACAACAACCAGACAGTAAATCCAGCAGGGTTTACAGTTGACAGAACCTCCATCAAGGCTCCATCTATAGAAATACTTAGCTCCTTTGATTTCTTTTTAAGTATCCTATAAAATGTCTTTAAATAGTAATCTTATCTTTCCTGGGATCTAAAATTGAAATGCAATTTAATAATTTCTAGACAGAGAAAACAATGTATACGAACATTCTCGAGGTTAAAGAACTATTTAAACTTTTTAAACAACAACAACAAAGATTAAATGTTTCTAAAAGCTGTAACCAATGTTTATTAAGCACAAAAAATAAGCACAAGTAATTTCAGTAGCCCAACCACACTGAGTAGTTTCAAAAAACCTCACTAATTAAAAAGCAAAGATATTCAAAATTATAAGCAAGACATTTTCTATTTTATTATCAAATATAAATCCACATGGTTTGCCTGCTATTAAAGGGCTGCCAGGATAACAGGATCAGTAATATTCAGAGATGAAGGTTAATAAATTTAACTTCATTAAAGACATCCACATAAATAGTTTCCATAAAAAACGTGTAATGTTTTTTTATACAACACAAGCATTCAGGTTTTACATAATTGCAAATAACTTAACTCTGAATATTTAAAATATCACAATTCTAATTTTAAAAGCAAAACAATTACTATTTATTCACTTACCAGGACTGTATTATATCTGTCCTCCAAGTCAGTGATAAACGAAGGAAATGCTGGTTTTGCCAGCTAGTTCAGAACAAACAAAACCTTAGCCCTGGGCTCTTAGCAAGAAAATGGTAAGGTTTTTTTTTTCCTCCCCCCCCCCCCCCCCCCAACAATAGATGTTATAAACACCTACACTTCAGCCAGTCACCAAGGCTCCCTTTAGAGTCAATGAACACAAACGTGTACTTCTAGGCAGCCACTTTGCTTGTGTTACAGCAGATAGCGAACACTGGCCTATTAAGTCATACTGCTCAGGCTATAAATAGAACCAAGTTACTGAGGCGGAGGGGCAAATCACATAACTTTTCAAATGTCCATCACTCAAGCATTTAATTCAAGGAAATTAGTTAACACACTCAAACATGATGCTCAAAACATACTAAAAACACTGAGAAACAATGTGCAAGATAGTTTGCAAAGTATCTTCCGATGGTCAAAGCCTGACAGCCACAGCAGAATTGAGATTAATTTCTTGGAGCTCTATAAATCAAGTACTAACCACTTAAATCAGCCACTGACATGGATCTTACGTAGCTTTTCTCAATATCAGACAAGCAGTCCTTTACACTGCTCATCTCTCTCTGCTGACTATAGAGGGAGCCTGGATGCCTACATTTTAAGACACTTCCAGTCATATTAGATGAAAACGTCCCCATTACCAGCATTATTTAACAACATTTGCACAGATAAACATTACAAGACAGAATTTTTAATCAACAATAAGTGATTAACATTCAAAGTAAAGCAAAACCTCTTTCAGTTAATGCCAGTTATGTCTGAAATATTAATTAGGAAAAAAACCAAGCCAATCAGTTTTCATAATCTCTTGGTACCACTTTTGTAACAAGTGGTTTAATTGCTGATTCTTTCTTGGGGGAAAAGAAAGACAAAGTCAGAAGAGACTCTTCATCAGTATTTGAGTTTTCTTTTTGCTCCCATTTTGTACTAATTAATTTCAAAGTAATTTCCAGTATCAGAAGCAGTGGTCCTTCAAGCATACTTCTGTACAGCAGTTCGTTTTCTTTGGACATACAGTTTACACACATAAAAATACACACCCACACATCCATAGTGCTTGCAGGCCAAGTTTAAAAATAGAATATACTGTTTTCATTCTCACTCTCCTCAGAAAGCGGGTAAACAAATGTCAAGTTATTTAAATGAAACTTCCAGTGTACTCTATCTGGCATTAAAGAAAGGGACAATTCAGTGATTCTATGTAGTTTTGATGCATAATACTAGGAAATTATTCTGTATCTCTATTTTACTTCAAGAAAAAAAAAAAGAGTTTGATGGGCCAGATATGGCCATTATCTTTAAGCTTCACCAGGAGGAACAACAAAAAGCTTATTTACAAACATATAAATAAGAATATGAAAAATCATAAGCATGCTAATATAGGATGCTTCAAGAAAAAATTATTCTTGACTACAGGATAGTTCAAGATCACAGGGCAAATAAGCAGCAAAAGAAGAAAGTTATCAGTCAAAGTAAAACCTGATAACCAGTTAGGAGAAAACATTTTTTTAATGAGACGATTTTGAAAAAAAAAATAGTTCTAGTGAAAAAAAAAATAAAAAGAAATCAAACAACCTTATGTCTCTTACTCCAGCCACTGTGTCTGCAAGTCCACAAATGGTAAACAGCACAGCCAAGCTGGTGCAGGTGTTTGAAGATGCAGTCCAGTCCTCAAAAAGATTTCTCCATACAAATTAGAGGGGGAAACTAGCAAGCCCTGAATTCCCAATATTACTATTGTAAAATGTCTTTCAAACTGAATGCATTTCAAGCTAAGAATTACTTTAACATCCTGGACAAACAAATGGTGGGAATGATTCTTGTATTCAGAACTTGTTACCGTGAAGGTACAATATAAATCACCCGCACACCTCAGAAAAATAAATTATTTTTCAAATTTAAATAACTATGCCTTAAGTTTTATATTTAAAGCATTCTTATAAAATTCATAAATGCTTGGAATATTTCCCAATACCAGCAGCAGTATGATTTTGCACAGCAAAAGTTAAAAAAGATTTCATATCAGCAGTGAAATATTTAAGTTAATCTAGTAGTATTAGAAGATTCGTTCCTATTTCACCTAGCATTCCAATTTATTTCCAATCTTATTCCTTCTCAACTCATATACAAACATTCTGCTTTAGATTTAGTTACTGCCTACCTTTCTCCTTTGAGATACACTGAGGGCAGCAAAGTCATTAAACAAGGATGAATTTGGTGAAGTTAGTGGATCTGTAGAAAGAACGCAAGACAATGTGTTATATACTTCCAATATTAAAAAGAAAGTTTACAATTTTTAAAGTGTTTGAATGAAATAAATCCTTCAGATGAAATTATGTCTAGCAACCACACAAAAATTGCAGCACTTGTTAGATTTCATGCAAGAGCACAAATGAAAAGGTGCTTATTAACAGAATGTATTACACTCAATTGCTTGACACTATTTAAAATCCATCCAACATTTCAAAGCCTTTATCTCCAGCTACCTGAAATTAATTATCTTCAGCATACCAAATAATGTGGATGCTATTTGTCATGTACAAATTTCAATCTCAACTAAAGGTAGAAAGACTCCAAATTCTACTAGTAGTTTTTTTACTGCTTTTTCTTTGTCCCTATGCAAAATCAAAAAAAAAAAAAAAAATCACATATGCAACCTAAGCAGGAAAGTCCAGAACTAAATCAATCTAACTATCAAATTAAGACATTAATGTCACCTGTTATAGATTCATAGATTCATAGATACATTAGGTTGGAAAGGACCTACAAGATCATCTAGTCCAACCATCCTCCTATCACCATCCCTACCCACTAAACTACTAAATCAAATCCCTTAGCACCTCATCTAAACGCTTCTTGAACAGCGCTAGGGATGGTGCCTCAACCACCTCCCTAGGCAGGCCATTCCAGTGCCTGACCACTCTTTCAGAGAAAAAATGTTTCCTCAAATCTAATCTAAATCTTCCCCAGCGCAACTTGTGG
>VXAB01005582.1:72456-98673 GCA_013399175.1 Odontophorus gujanensis | reverse complement strand
ACCTCTCCAGATAACCAGGAATGCTGATAGATGGTAGAAAGCAGCTTGGCAATCACCTCTGCCAGCTCCCTCAGCATCCGTGGGTGGATCCCAAATAAATAGTTAAAATAATAATGTTTTAACAATACACTCATCAATATTAATTGATACTCCTTTACAGGTTTATTCTACAAGTGAGGGGGAAAAAGGGACCGCAGACACAACAGAATTTAATGTTGCTTCCAGAATGCAGTCTGGTTTCTCTCCTTCACATGCATCAACATCACTATTTGTTCTGTCACACAGGCAGTATAACTCCACTGCCCTCAATAGCTGATTGTTTAGCGACACAAGGCACAAAACCTACCGGAAATGAAATAGTGGGAAGGAAAACAAAAACAAATTTTGACTTTCAAATTAATTTTTTTTTTTTAAAGGAGTGGATACTACCATGCTTAAAAAAAATTTAAACAGTACTCTTATTGAAAGGGATTGGTTTGACAGCTACAGCTGAAATCATCTGCAACACCTGTTATAATTTGGAAAGGAATTCTTAAAAGCACATTATGGAAGTTCAATACACTTCTCACAGTAGTTTAGTGAACTCATAGGCCTGCACTGCGGAGACAAACTACTTGGTTGAAACACGTTCTCAATAACATGAAAACAAAGTACTGCTTACAGGACAAAATTGAGTATCTGTTAAAAATCTGTCACTTACGTGATAAATTTCACAAAAAAATGTACCCCTTTAAGATTAAAAACTTGTATATTCATTCCACAGAGTAACTGCCATGAAAAGCACGATAAAAAAGGGACATTACTGTGGACCAACATAAACACTTAAGCCATCAGTGCTTTACAGTGGATACCTAAACTAGCATCTCATTTGATGTGAGAAAACCAATACACTATTTAAGTTATTTTTCTTATTTTGTTACTTCGGTTTTCCCAACTGCAGCAAAAAGAATGCTGAAAATTTGAGCTCTGCAGCATTTGAGGTTCAGGAAATGCTTATATCCTACACCACTGTGCACAGAAAGCTCTTCTGCATCTCAAATCAGATCACAGGAGAAAAACTATCTCAAGGCTCAGTTTTACTAAAGTGAGATCACTTAAGCTCCTAAACGTACTTTCGTATGTGTTACTTTAAAGGTACTTACCATGGCCTGCATATTGCTTGGCACTGTCATTGAGAAGGCTAGGAGAGCTGCTGCTGTTTGTCATCCTCTGAAAAAATAAACAATAAAATTGCAGATAAAATAAAGCTACAAAAATTAAGTGAGAGAGCTGAGAATGTTATTTAGAAAGTTATAGAGTCGTCTGTTGTTGACAAAAATGCTCAGTAAAATGCAATATTTCACCTGCAAACTGAAAATGACTATACTAAACCAAAACACTATTCACTAGCTTGGGAGGCTTTACAAAACCTGTAGTTTTCTTCCTGCATATCAGCGTTAGATATGTCAGTTATTCCTTTATAATTTCCTTCTAACATTCATTCACTACATATGTCTGAATCAACTCCTTCCCTTTTCATACTCCATCACCACCCTATGAAATTTCTTAACCAAAACACTCAAATTAATGTAGCATTTGATGGGGAAGGGGCTGTTGGTTTTGGTTTGCAGCCTTCTGGTTTTTAAATAAAAGAATGGGACCTTTCAGCAAAATCACGTGATTCTTGTAAGCCAGCAGGTCGCTTGAAACCTGCTCCATATTCCTCCTAGCCCCTACATGCTTCTGCACTCCTCTGAAGGTGCCACCTAGCAGTCACCTGGAGTAAGTGAGGCAGTGTTGCGCTAAGAGCTCCAATTGCTTTGACACAGAAGTTAAGCAGTGTTCCTTTACTCCTGCTTATTGTCTTCTTTGTCCAGTCTCCCAGCTGGAGGAAAAAAAATGCACAAAGAAAAGCAGAGCAATGTCAAGAAGCATCCTCTTCATCTCCAAGTGATACCACCTGTAATTTGTTAACATACTCCTCACAGTGCTTTTGGCCCACACCAACTAGGAGTCTCCTGGCCAAATTTCAGGCAGTATTCAACAGTGAGAAATTCTGAGATCCCTTCAAGGAGACAGTCTGCACACAGCAGCTGCTTTCGCGGGTGAGTGTACACCAGCACAAACAGATCATTGCATGCCAGCTGGCCCCTGGTGCCAAGGAAAGTTTCCAGGCATGTCTCATTCAGTAGTCTAGACACAGACTAAGACCCAAAACTGGTCACTGGAGTTGTTCTTCATGCTCTCATTTTTCCACTGCCAATCTGGATGTTGATGACAGACTGTAAAAAGTCTACTGCATAACACATCAATGCCATTTCAACCAATTCTTGACCAGAAGAAAAACAAACAAAAAACCCCAGCATGCACTATTAGAAAAGGAACCTTAAAGAAGTTTTTATAAAATGTAGGTACCCTAAACAAGTATCTTATTGTCATCCTCTCAACAGCATTCTCAATCAATATACTACTGTCAACTGACATGCTTTTATTGACTCTTATATTGTGGTATCTGTGCTCCAATATACATCAAGCCAGTACCACCACTGGGTTTTCCAACAATTCTTCACTCATTATGAGTATATAGCATGTTATGAAGCAGTACTAGTGTACACACAGATGAGAAATTCAAAACGAGAAACAGTTTTTGTTATATGCACTTTCCTTATTTTGATGTCACCTGTCTTATGTTCACGGAGGTTGTATTCTCCCTACTCCAAAATATATACAGAAATCAAAGTATAATATATCATTATATATACATACTAACAAGTAAGACATTTTATACTGAATACACACAAGTAAGTAATTTCTGGATTACAGCAACCCATTATATTCCTGGTCAAGCAACAGAAAGGTGTTGAACTGTTTGTCACAAAAATTTGCGAAGTGTCCCTGCAACGTATTTTCTCTTAGCATTTGGTATATCCACACTGGTCCTTTTAAGAGGTGATTAAGGAACCTAAAGGGAACCTTTCAGAGTTGCAAATTGTCCAGGTGTTGACTAAAGATATTGTTAATGTCTATTTCTGACACTCAGATTTTTATAACAATTTTAATGCAAATGATAATAGTCAATTGTAATAATGACAAATAAGATACTAATATCTAGGCTGGTATCAAAAATTGTTGATCATTAACTTAAATTGGGAACCAAGCACTCCTCTGCCATCAGTATTTTTCCACTTCAAGGAGAGGAATTAAATACCCAATCAACAGACTTGTGATGTGAATGTGACTGCAGTGATGAAAATCGGCACTGATATGATCAGTAAAAACATAGTATGCACACTGGAGACATAGACATACCAACAGAGCACACTGTTGAGTATCCTAATAGCACCATGCAAAGATCTTAAGCCTACAATTTCAAAAAACTTGTTCTAGGTGTAAACATTTCATATGAACCATGAAAAAAAAAAAAACCGTTTACTTATGTGGGGCAGCTCTTGCTCAAATAATTGCTTGTAAGCTGCATCTTGAATGTACTAAAAGAACACCACTTCAACAGTTGCTTCCATTAATTTTTCATCTTTCTCACCACTTATTACACATGCACTAGCTTCTTAACATTATTCATGGAAGCCCTGCATGTATTCAAGTAAAGAACTCTAAAGGTGTTTTAATATCAAAGATTTCCACCACACCCAAAAGCATTTAGTCTTAAACAAGCTTGTTTCTGTACCTCATTTTTACCAAGTCCACATAAGAATATCTTAAATAACAAATAAATTAAAAGTTACATCAAGCACTATCTGTTATTTGTGTTTTCTGATCGATGGGTTTTAATTCCAAATAACACTCCATAGAAACACAAACCCAAAAGAAGGAAACTCCAGAAAGGTAACAGCAATGACCATGGGCAGAAGAAAAAGAACTATTCGTTCCCATTAAGCTTGCAAGGCAAAGCAAGCACACAGCAGTTTCTAACTTGTATTAATACATCATGGCTTTCACTGCATCAAAGTTAATACAGAAAGAACTTTGGCACAACCAAGTGCCACTCCAAAGTCACTCAGGTCCATAGAAATTCCTCCTCTTTGCCTGTCTGGTGCTATGATTTATTGAGGTTCTTTAAGCCGTAGTTAAAATTCAACTGGGCTGACTGGCATACATTCTGCCCCTCTCCCTTCAAATGAACTAGAAAGTTGTTTCTGTTCACATCTCAAAAGAGAGCTGCTACCAAACAAAACTGTCACATTCAGCCCTGTCCAAGGATTTAACTCGAAGCTTCAGCTTGCACTGCTGAAGCTTCTATCAGTGACAGAATACAGTCTCTTATTTCATGGGAAAAGAGAACGAGAAAGTTTCAGAGTACTGTGTTAAGTCCTGAATATTCAAACAATACAGGAGAGGGAATATGCTTACTTGTAAGTTTTCTTTCACAGAAAAGACTGTGTGAAACACTACTGATTCAAAGATGACACGCCAGAGCCAATCATTACCTCACCTAGACATAAGATAGTCTGTTGGCTACTAAAGTTCAGGACTGCTGCAGATTAACATGCCTTTGAAAAGTATTTAGACAGACTAAGACAACAACAGCATGATTGTATAAATTCTATGATTAGACATAGAATTTAAATTTGGATTAGACACTTTTCAATACCTCCATGCACTACAGAAGGAAAAAAATACAATAAAAAAAATTGCAGCCTTTCAGAAGTGCACATCGTCTCACATCCTCCTTGCACTTAAACCAAGTTTGTTTTGCTCTTATTTCACTCTACCTAGAAGTATATAGTTACAGAACTTCCATCAAGATAGAGGATGAGTAAAGCTCTGCAGCATACAATTTACAATTTATGTTACAAGATATATCTTAGGTTCAAAGGAGTTTTTGCTTTTCTCTCCCTCTTCTCACAATAATATGTAGAGATGGCATTTGTTTCCTCTGTCTCCATATCCATCACCTTAATTCTGAGAAAAGGAAGTACCTTTCTCAGAATCCTTCCTGTGCTATGTACATTATCTCACAAAACATTTCATAGCATCTCACAAGTTATTCTCTTCACCTTAATATTCTTCTGCTAGAATTATATTTCTGAGCATTTCTTTGTAATTTTTAGAATAATCTTAACTGAACTATAAAAGAAGTCATCTCGCAAAAAGAATAAGATTATTACAATCAAGCAAGCCATTGTTTAGCTGTCAGATTCTGTGACCTACAAACGATGACACCTTTTGCTTTCGTTTCTAAGCCATTCCAAATTTGTCTTGGGTGGTTAGCACATTTGACACCATCTACTGCATGTCCCACTGAACTGTTAGAACTAAAGCAACTAGATTTCTTCAGAAGGCATTATGTAAACAATTGCATAATTTCATATTTAAATTAATAATTCTATATTTCCTTTTGGTTCTCAACAGTTAAAAACTGAAGACATTTACAAGCCTCTGTGCTATAAGGAGAGTTTTATTACTCAGTTCTTGGCAGATGCAACAATGGGAACAAAGGCTTTTGTGTTTACCCAGCTGCAAGGCTTTGAAGTGAGGGAGATCTCTACTTCTCAGGCTTTTCAAGAACTCTTAGTACACCAATATTAGCATGGCAAAAGCAAGATTGATTCCTCTGCATAACATGGCCTTGCCAACTTCAGTGCTGAAGACTATTACCCTCCCTTTCTTATCTTGTTTACAGCTATTACTTGATAAAATGTGCTTTTACTTTCTATATAACCTGCAGAACAATGAAAAGCATGTAGTTATAAAGCTCATCATACCAAAACACAGAAAAACACATTTCTGCGAAGTAGCATATGCTAAGACATCTTCTGCAGTTTTACACTCTTACAAGCAAGCTATTTGATCAATATGATATCAGAAGTTTTGACAAGGTACTAGTCTGCCTATGCTCTCCCAGATTATTCACATAACCTTTCATTATCTCAACGTAACACTACTGAGACTCCTTCTCACACCACGTGAATCAACCCATAGCTTGTAAAGAGGCAGTACTGATGTGGTTGGTTCAGAGGAGTACAAGGGTAAGCACAGAGTGACTGACCAAGCAGTCAAGCACTACAGGCATCCCAGCCAGCCAGCTTCTGCCTCCTTGCTGCTGGGAGGGCCAAAGGCAACAAGTTGCTTCTTCAGCCACACCTCAGAGCGTCTCTTGGCTGCTCGAAAGCCAAAAGGAAAAAGAACAGCTTTGGGGACAGCATGCAGCCTGCGAGCCATGTGTAGTGCAGGCCTGCTCTATTATTAGTTAGAGATGGAGAAAACAGAAAATGCTTGCTTTGATAAGCTGGAAGCCAATACTGCAAACGCGGTATATAAAAGCACATGCAGATTCAGGAAAGAAAAGACATGAAACAGAACTGTATAACAGGAAAACGCAAACTGATGATGACAGGAGACTATTAATCAAGAGAAAACTTGTTAGAAACAATAGAGGAGACCAACAGGGGAAAATGAAAGCTTGGCTAATAGCACATGATTTTTGATATAGCAGGATGAGTAGAAGAATGAGGCAAAGACTTACTATTTTTAGAAATGAGCTATAAAGAATTAGAACAAAGGCCACTTTAAAAGTCCTGCCTCTTCTTAGTAGTTCTTAGGATTTTTACTGTCATCTTTTTTGAACAGCAAACCACATATCACCATTAGCTGCACCTTTACCACTGCTCTAATTTCGACGATATGTTTCCGGACCTCTTGAAATATTCTTCACACATCCAAACGATATCTTGGAGCCAGAAAGTTTCGTTCTGAAGTTGATCACTAGCTACCTGTCATATTTATTCAAAGACTGTATTTCCTCAATTCATCATGATACAATTTACTTTTATTTCCCTTCTTCATGCTGCTTAGTTAACATTATTGAATTGCATGCAAGAACACCACTGCAAAATCTGGACAGTAGTTTTGCTTGAGGCAGTTTGGCTCTACTACATATGTGTTATGATAACCTCACTGCACACAACCACAGTTGTTCCCATCAAACTTGTTCTATTTGCTGCACATAACAAATACATTATTAAGATTAATTAGGAATAGTCTTATCTAGTCTTACACTTATCTATTGAACTCCTGGATAATGCTGGAAGGTATCTAGTGAATAAAGCATGGAACACAGAAAATCCCACAGTGAAAGAAAATGCGCATTACCCACAACAGACCAACTATTATCATCCTCACCAGATTGAAGCCAGCTAAGCCATTTCAATCAAGTCTTCTACATAAGGTCACTAACTCCATTCCTCACCTTCCAGTCACATAAGCTAAATTCAAAAATTCTGGTGTCTCTGGAACAGGCAGCATAGCTGTTGTTTGGCTTTCTCATCATCTTTTTCTTCCCATGCCTCCACAAAACATAGACAGCTTTCTTCTTTAGTAAGGAAAGCATTCCTTAACTTTATAAAGGAAATGTAAATATCAGATACAACAAAGGCAACCTGCACATAAAAGCATGCTGCCAACTAGTAGTCTTTAAGAAAATGGTTTGAACAGCATGTAGAAGTGAGGGACAGAACTATAAGATGCACACTTGAGTGACTATCAAAATGGGTGCTCATCAGGTATGCACTATGCAGCCTGTGCTCTGAATATGTCCTCCTTATAATTATTCTACTGAAAAATTACATAATATATGGGAAATACATCTCAATATATAACCCCAAGGTTACACTGGTAACCTAAACTTACAATTTCTTAACATCTAACTGTATCTTACTAGCATTTCTTATAGCTGCATATTTATTTGCCTGTTGGTGCCATTTCCCTGGAAAAAAAAAAAGACAAAAAAAACCACCACGTTGAAAAGTTTCCCCTCATTGCATCACTGATGCATTTATTTGTGAACTGCACAGATCCACCACAGATGACTAAGTAACTCAGGGATGGAATAGATGCTTTCATCTGCACAAGCAAAGCAGAGGGTAACTAGGTATTTTGCAGCAGATTTCTGATGCTTCATTGACAGGCAGAATGCTAAATTTGCAGTATCTTAGTTTGACTTAAGGACCCAGAAAAGAATATGCACACAGATTTGTCCTGTTTATATGCTACTACAACTCAAGTTCACAATACACCAGCTTCTTTAATTCTCCAGAACTGTATGTAGTTCCCTCACGCAAGTCCACCCTCCATTCTTTAAACCTCTCTGCTCTCCCCTTTCACAGTTCTATTCTCCCAACTACTTATTTACTCATCTTCAGTCCAGTTTCTTTAAGCCCACAGCATCTCTCTTTACTCTTACACACCTCTCCACTCCTATTAACCCAGACACAGATCTTTTTTCACCAAATTCAGACCCTCTTCCATGCTGCCTCAGTATGAAGCAGATGAAAAGAAAAAGGTAAAAGGAAGATAAGCATTCCTGCTCTGCATTCAACCAAGGCCTAGACCAGGCCAACACTGTAGCAAAAGGAATGAACTCATGTTGGAACATGCCAGTGCAGGCTGTATCTTTGGGAAATTATCTAGCGCCTAGCAAGCCTTCATACTTTGAAAAGTATTTAGACAGACTAAGACAACAACAGCATGATTGTATAATAAGCTAAATAAACCAGTGAGGAAAGCTTTATCAAGTGACCAAATCTGGGCAAATTTGCATAAAGGCAGCAAAAGATATACCCTCGATGCAACCGCTGATCTATCAGGCTTAAATCCTCTGTTCCAATCCATAAAGCATTTGTTTCATTGAAATAAAAGATTTTTCCCTTGCCTTGTTCTCCAGAGAGCTGAATGACATGAAAAATCATACCACAAGTAAGTAAATTCGGCAACGTGGTCTCAATTTAGAAGCTGACAGACAACCAAAACAGAATTGCCAGCTTTACTTATGAAAATAAGAACTTAAACTACATTATCCAAAGAAAGAACAAACAAATCAACATTACAATGCTTTTGTTTAAACTGTAGCTTAATGCCTATCAGTACTTTTTCCAACAATAATGCAATTCACCTTCAGAAGTACTTTTCTTTAGCCTCCAACAGGTAAGAGGCACAGCAATTTCTTCTATTTTCTCAAAAAGAAACACAATGCCTTGTCTGTAATGTCACAGGCACTACTATTTAAAACTTCTATGAGCATCTATGCTAGATTCATGCTTATCATATTTCTAGAAAAATTAGAATTAAAACTTTGTGCTTAAAAAGATGTCAGTGTTGCTGTAGAATTCACTTCAACAATACAAAAGAATGACTTTCTACTAAAGGGATAACAAACAGCCTCAGTAATACCCAAACTTGTAACTGTACATACAATTTAAAAAAATCACCTGATTTCTAGATTCATCAGTACACTTGGGGATCAGAGGTTAAAAATGCTCTGTTTAAATCATGCATCAGCAATATAGGTTTCCATAATTTTGAAACTCTGTTGAATGAGAAAATCCAGTTTTCTTGAAAACATGCAGTAAGAAATAAAAAGGGAACACACCTATTTCCCACCTTCTGCTGAGTTATTTTTCAATCCATAATACAGCCACAACTGAGACCAAAGTAAGCTCATAAAGAAAGTTTCCTTGATACAAAAGAAGAGAGTTGCTGTCAGGACCCAGCGTGAACTATTTGACTTGCACTCTCTTTCATTTACTAGAAACTAGTTCATACAGGGAGAGACTATCTTCTTAGCTTTTAAAAGCAAGTTTGAGGGAATTACAGTACTGCATGTGTTAATTCAATTCTTGCTCACTTAGGCTTTAAACATGACATACTACTAGCTATACCATATTCCACTTCATGGAAACCCCTGTGTCAACATCTACAGAAGAAGTATAAACAGAAAAACACATTTCAGATACCTTAAATATATATAATCAACATCACTGAACAATACCAGAGACTGAGTTTACAAACTCTACTTTTTTTTTGCTTGGCACCTTACTGATTTCAGTTCATATTTTGCTTTAGTGACTTTTGCTTTTTGCAGTATCTCAAAATCTTGTAAAAGACTACCAGAATTAGATATGAGCATAAAAAGATCATGAAGCACCGAGTTAACATACGCAGCAATGCCCAACCAAACAGCTGAAATAAGTGCCAGTAAAAACAAGCTAATTTTAAAGCAACAATATCATTTCGTTTATATTTACAAGACTAAAGTATACATAATATACCCTGCAAGATGACATACCAGAGCATTGCACTTTTCCTTACTCTCATACAGTTACCTTTCTTGCTGTAATGCCAGCACAAACTAATGAAACACCATGAAATTCTCTGCTATTACCTGCATCATGGGATACTTGGATTCAGCAGGACTTCCAAATCCATTAACGCCAATGAAGCTGGTGCTAAAGTAAGAATCTGTGAGACTAGCATCAGCTAACCCACCGCCATCTATTCCGGGAACTACAAGGAAGAAAAGAAAAAAAATGTTTCAGGCAAATGTATTTTCTCACTGGTTTACGTGATGACATCTTTTTAGAACATTTGAGTTGAGGGGAGTAGAACAAAATGAGGTTGGTAACACAGTGCTTCAAGCCTGTCTTCTCAGCAAAACAAACAGGAAACATAAGTACATAAAAAAATTATGAAAGTGGATACTAAATGACAGCACCCTCAGCACAGAGGTACAACATGAACACAGAGAGGCAGAAATGTGATATATTTTGAAGGAAACAAGGAATCTTATAAACTATAACAAGAAGGCAAGTAACAATAACAAACAAACTGAAAAATAGATGATTATTTAAAGAAAAATTGACGTTCCTGCATACACATCTTAGAAATGCACATGTCAAGAAGAGTTTTTAGGGGAATGGACTTGTTCTTTTAAAATGTATCACAAAAGATGTATTTTAAAGTATCTCTAGTCCTCTCACACAATGCACATATGCTTCAAAAACTTGCTTAGCATACTGCCATTTTCATTATCTTGTACTTCACCAAGCAGCAACAGTTATTAGAAGTGGTTAAAGACTACTTCAGACTGAAATTATATGTTTAGGATAGAACTGAAGAAATTAATCTCACTAAATTGTGTATCTGGAAGTAATGGCCCTGACATACACGCAAACACTGCACTTCAACTGCAGATAATGTATTTGCCACTATGAGACCACAGAGAGCAACAAGAGCAGTCATAATTAACATAAAACACTCGTGCAGGTATTACTTAGATAACAAAAGATTTTACAGCTGCATACAAGTTGCAATTCAAATTAAATTTCCACAAAAACACCCACAGCAAATTATAATGACACTAATCTGTACGGCCAGGCCAGTGGAAGCCAACAGACATGAGTAATTGGTAGCTCAAAGGTAGAAAGGCACACATCCAACTCAGAAGGACATCCTGTACCAAACTACCCAACTTAAACTTCTGTGTGTGGACTTTCAGCCAACCGGTGACACTGAAACAGCTTCCTGCCCTGAATTCACAAGGGAAATCAGTCAGAATTTCACAGCAGAGCCAATGGAACATGGCTTATATCCCCTACAGTTTCACCAGAATGGGAACTTCCACTACAAAAGAGATTTTGTAAACCACAAAGCCACTCCCATGCAACAGGTACAGCAAAGAGTGAAAGAAGTACTACAGTCAGAGGAAATCACAAGGAGGACTGGAAGACCAGAATCACTAGCAGCATCCACACTACAGCAGATGCACTCAAAGCCTGCAGCTGTATGAACTAGCCAACTGATAACACCAACAGCACCCCCAGTGAAGAGCTGGATGGGTACAGAGATAAAAAAAAGCATCACACTTCCTCTGCAATACAGATGAGCTTTGCAGTCAAAACAAGTTTCTGAAGTATCACTGTCAAAGTTACAACACTATTTGCATACTCTGAAGAGTTGAGGAATACACCTAAGGGGCTATAAAGATGCTAATTAGAAGTATAACATGAAAATATTAAATATACATATTTGGGGTTTTTTAAGGCAGCTGAGAATAGTAAAATAAAGCTGTAACCACCATCCATGCCCTAGTTCCTCCTTCGTAATTCTGAAGAGCAGTCAAACAAAAGTTACAACTCCTCCTTCTCCAGCCCTAAGAAAGACAAAGCTTCTGTTAAGTTAAAAACATATCTTTCTGAAATTTTCTAAATGAGGGTAATGAATAGAAAAACTATTATTATTGAACTATTGTATCATGGAAATTAATGTGGGTAGAAGACCAGTTACTGTTTTCTCTTACCTACTCTTTCAGTGCCTAACTCATCCTGTGGAGGATGGCATTTTAACACAACTGTTCTCTGGCAAAGTCCTAGTATTTTTCTCAGAAGAAAGCTATAAGACAGCAAATCCATGTGTAGCAATGAGTAGTTTCAGTCCAGCTTGCCCACAGTTTACTTAGCGTTCCCACTGTACTTTCTACCTGTTCTAAAATCTCTATCTGCACTTCAGCCATTACCAAGAACTACATCTCGACTGTAAAAAGACCATGAAGAACTTCAACTTTGAGGAACAAGCATGTTTCAAGGGATACTATATACACCGTCTTCCATTTCATCTTCCATTTTCATCAAAATCCAGATTATATCAAATTTTTAAACAAGCTAGAACAAGTGACTCCCTTAGATAATACCACCAGTTATGAGACGCTCCCATCTGTTAACACTTAAACAGACAATTGGCTCCACTTCCCCAACTGCTCCTCACTACATCAGAGTCAACACAAGAACCCATTTAGCTTCATTTCTCTCTTGGACAGATGCAGTTAATGCACAAAATCATTAGAACTGGAAAAAGAAAAGTAGAAAATCTTCAAGTAAAAATTTCACCATATTCAGCGAGGCAAGTGAAAGGCCCCATTTGCATGAAATAAACACCACAGTTCAACTGCAATAATCCCACAAGCTGCTATAGCTGCAGTCACCCATTATCCAAATAAATCACTGGAGCCAACACAGGGTAGAAGCAAGCAGGCAGGACCAGCTGCTCTTCTCCTCACCCAGATGCAGTACCCACAGTGCCAGGCAGCTCAAGCTGCAAAGAGCAGCAAGTTTCCTGCAGCAATCCCAAGCTGAGCAATGTGGAGGACACTGCTGTACAGCATGATGTTGATTTCAAACGCTGGTCAAATACCAGCAATATTTGCTACACAAGCCAATCCATACAACTCAAAGCTGTTTTGTACTACAGTCTAGGTTTTCTATTGACATGCAGGATACTCTAGATAGAAAAAGCTACTCCAGAACATTTGCCACTACCTAGCTGTGTGAAGATTCTCAAGCCCAATGGCATGGTTGTGCTGCCAGCTTCCTTGCACGGACCCCTCAGACTGCTGCTCTCAAGTGCTAATGCACCACTGAATTCTGCAGATGCTCCATCCGCTGCACTTAATCCAAGATGCATTTCAGCTATTTGCCTTTCTACTCTCCTAAACCAAACAGTCCAGAAAAACACCTCTAGCACAAGGGTATAACCACAAGAATACATTCCATGGGATAAGCATTGAGAAGTTAGGCTCATTTGAGCAGAGAGCAAATTTCTTAGCAATAGCTCCTTGAGAACTCTGCTGAAAATAGAAGCAGTAAGTTTAACAACTGGCTTCAGAAGAACCACTTGCTTCCTTAAAGTAGCTTCCCTGTACTAGAAAGAAAATTAAGATTAACAGAAAATATGCAGCTGGCATAGGTAAGAAATCCCTGCACTGCCTACAAAAGCACACAAATGCATTCCCCTCTACTCCACTGCTGCACAAGGGAGGGAAATTCAGCTGTTACAGCAATGAAAACTCAACAAATACCTAAACAGCAAAGGCAGTTGTACTGGTTTTGGCACTTGGCCTTCTCCATGAAAAGTAGAAGGTGCTTATCTTTCTTCTGCCAAATAGTTGGCAAATCATAAATTCTCGCTTGCTCTTCAAAGACAAAAGGAGTTGACAGTATTAAAAAAAAAAAAAAGTAATTTATCATAAGTAACCTACAGGAGACCTTCAACCAGAAGTCTGTAGACTTCACCATGAAAGCAGCACAGTACTAAAAACAAAATGAAAAACAGAAATCCAGAAGTTCTTTTATTCTAATGGACCCTGCATTTGATTTGTCTCTCTGGATCTCTCCTGTCATAAGTGCACACTTTCAAACACAGTGCTATTAGAATGACAAATACAAATTTGTGAGGTTTGTGTTTTCCTCCCTTATAAATCGTCCATTATAACTGCAGGTAAGTTTGGACAATCATTTAAAGAAAATCTAGAATCTGCTATTCTTGTCAGAGGAACATGCTTTTGTTTTGTAACAGAACTTTCCACATGTTGAAGTTACATAATTTTCAACAGATCCTTCCTTGGAGAGGAACTACAACTTCCTTACAAAAGAAGATAGGTTGATCAGGTGCATCTGAGAAGAGATAGACTGGGGCAGGGGAACAAGAAAGAGTTTAGTCCCCTGTTTCAGGAAACATCAAATTACAAAAATAGTTATTCAAAGAATTCAATGATAAAATAAATGCAAACATGTTGGGTAAGCACAAATGAAAATAAGAAGAAATGCCTAAATAATTCCACTGATATTAAAGCTAGAAATTACATTCTAGTAACTCTGGAAAAGAAAATCGTGAGAAATTCAGAAAGTACTTTCTACATTTTACGTACCTATTATCTAATAACATTTTGCTTGGTGAGTAACACTGCAGCTTAATGTGACAGCTGCAATTAAAAATAAATATCATCTTACATAATTCTTCACCCACAGGATTTTAGCACAAAGTAGGCTTCCCTTCAGATGCAGGCATCAAAGAGTGGGGGGAGTAAAACAGATGGTTATTTTTGCTTTACCTATTTCAAAGATTTTTTTTATTTTTTTCCCCCCCAAGAACAAAGGATCTCATCACAGCCACGGTACTTGAGTAATACTGTGATGAACTCAACAGGAACGCTTCAGCGGAATCAGTGGGTTTAATGCTGTTTTGTCATACTAGCATTATCTGAACACTGACAATATCTGAAAAGGTGGAACTTCTATTATTTTCATTCTGAACAGAAAACAAATACTCCACTATCCTGTACTGCATTTACAACCTTGGCATCAGTACTGATAATCCAGTAAACTGCTCCTAATGTTCTTTAGAATAATGGGATATACAGGTCCAAAAATGAACAGGCTGAAGTAAGATCCCAGAAGATTTTTGTTGAAATAATTTTCAAAACAACAATTTAAAGGTGTCTGGCAAGTTAATAAAATGGACTGAACTAAATCATTTTGCTACTGTCCATGCCTAACAACTTTACTATAACTACTTTACGCTGCAAGAAAAGTTTGTATTTATAGAGGCAATCTTGATAGGAACTCCCAGAACAGCCACAACTGCAGGCGCTCCCCACCTCAACACAGCTTGGGCAAGCTTATCTGCATGTTCACTGCACACATGCATTCAGAGACCAAGGTATTATCTCAACTAGGCACAAAGCAGCAAAAAACTACAGCACCACAGCTCCAGGGGAATTTTAGAGTTAGCTATCTTAAAACTGAGACAAGAACAATAAAACTTTGTATACAAAGCCTACCTATGACAAGTCATTTAAGACTTGGAAAATTGGTTTAGTAGCCTCAAAGCACTGTGTTGCTTGAGGAACTTCTGTTTCTCCTGTACTGACAAATTTGCACCAGGGGCTTGAGGTGCTTGCCCTGCCTGCATACCTCTGGAGCTGCTCCCAAGGGCTGTGTGTATCCATAAATGACATTGGTGGCACTGCACCGAAAGCAACAATATTACTGTTACAACTTGCTACACAAGTAGCTTTCTATGGTCTCATTTTATACCTCACCTTTAACAAAACCTTTTCAAAATCCGACTAGTAACCACTGAAATAGAAAGACTGGAGGAAGGCACTGTGTGCTAACCCCCAGGCATGAGGAGTAAGAAGTAAAAGTACACCACTGGGTTATGCTGCTGTAAATGAAAGCGCAATTGGAGGGCAGACAGCGTAAATGAACCAACTTGGCTGAAAGACAGACAGGAAGCAAAACAGTTTGGGAAATGCTGCTGTATTTACAAACACTCCCACTAAGTGACGAGATACTCTTGGGTAGGCAAAGGAAAACAGTAATCTTCACCATAAAATTAAATGACTGGGTTGTCTTTAAAATAAATAAAGTTTTTTTTTTTTCTTTTCACAGAAGCATCTGAAAAAAAGCTGAAATAAAAGGCACCATCCTTTTGCTCCATAAAAATCTTTGTACAGCATCTACAACAGCAGGACTCCCCTTCATGGACCAAGTCCAAAAGCACAGTGATAATATAAACCCAAAATGATACTTTTGAAAAAGAGCCATCAGAAGCATCCTGTTATCAGGAGAAGCAATTCAAGCTAAAGTAACTATTTCATATCAAAGCTTTCAGAACAAACATTCTCTAATAGCTTTCACTACTCCTGATGTATTACATCAAGCTGTTTTGAAAAAAAAAAAAGAAACAAAAAGCTGTGATATATTGAACACAATTTTAATTTTAACACTCTCCAGTTCTGGTACCTAAAGTTGAACTTCCTAATCTAAAAAACAGCTGTATGAAATTGCTGCAGATGTTCTAAAGTTCTGCCTTGGTTATCTTCAACAGGGGTGGGAAAGAGACAGCAAAGAAAAGAAAGGGAAGATATTCCTGCCCATTTCTTTAGCACTAGAACAACTGAAAGAGAGAGCATGGATGACAAGAATTTTGTATCAAGTAACCAGTCTGACTACAACTTCTACAATGCACGTATTTACTATGACTCTTATGTTTGACTTGCTTCTATATTTCAATTATCTAAGGGGAAATAAAGAGCAAAAGGTCATAACAGAGCAAATAAAACAATACATATAAGATCTAAACACACAATTATCTTTGAAATTCAGACAAAACAATCACATCATCAGAACTTCTGAGGGACTGATGGAACACACACAAGCACAGAGCACAACCTACACCAACTCAGCTTCAATACACAGCGATTCACTATATCATTTTTCTGGCAGCATAACCTATTACATCATTACTAGAAAACAACAGATAAGGAGAACATCAGCCACATCAGCTTACTATCTAAATCCCTCCACTGACCCCCTTTCTAACAGCTGCCTCAAGACCAAGAGATTGCTTGGCTCCCGAGGTCCTGCAGATCTGCTTCTCCCTGTGTTTCTCACCCCACTCTCACTTACCATTTGTCCACTTTTCCCGCAGCAGTCTAAATTTGCTTCTAGGTGGTTCCTTACACAGGGAACTCTTTCTGAGCTGGTCCCCAAGGTCACTATTTTCTGTGCATTCAAATCCTTCCTGCAGGCCCACTCCTACAGTGATACCTACAAAAAATCAGTTATCTAATAACTACTGGACAGAAACTAAGTGGGGATGCTCAGCATCTTAAAAAGCATTATCAAAACTTCAAATCGTTATCGTATATATAAGCTTCAGGTTCTCTCACATAATGTCTGTAACTATCCCCCCCACAACAAACACTCCTTTTTATTTTTGTCTTTGAAATAAGAAAACAATTGAAACAGTAACAACTGTTAAGTACTTGGATACCCAAGGCACAGTGGGTACTACCAGAAACAAATAACCACCAGTACTCCAGAGGTATCTGTAATTCCCAGAGAATATTTTGGCTTGAATGATTTCTCACACAATAAAGAAAACCCTTTAAGTATATAAATAGAGAAAAATCAGTTTCAGACCTAACTAGTAGCATGGTGGACTTTTTTCCTGAAAGTTTCACATGCTAAAACTACTCCCCAAAATCTCATATAATTTGTACATTCAGAAGTTTTTCCTTCTGTTTTCCTTTAACCCCCTCAGTAATTTCCCATTTTCTTCTCAATTTCCACACAAAACATTTAAAAGCTGAAGAAAATAAAAATCTACTTCCGTCATTTCCCCATTTCTTCAGCTGACATGTGAGACAAGAAGCAAGCAAATGAATTCAGTAATTTTCATCTACTCCCATGCATTTCTTAACTTGTTGGTTTTAGTCTTCAGTTCTCAGATGTTTAGCAGTCTCCAATCATCCCATCTATTCAATTCTCAGAATAATCTCCAAGGTGTTAAAAATATTAAGAGAAAAACAACATCAAAACAGTATTCTCTATCTGCTCCTGGAAAAGCTATCAGGAAAATTAAAAGATGAAGAACCTTTCTAATAAGAAAATTCAGGTAATATGACATCCAATACAGTATCATTTACAAGAAGTACAAACAGCTCTAGAAAAGGAATTCTCAGCTCTGCACCTTAACTGCAATACCTGCTTTCTGTATGCAAGCAAAGAAGAACCAGGGGAAAAGAGGCTGGTATACTGCATACCATCCCATATGTTACCTTTAAAGTCTGAGATAACTGACAGTTTCTTTATACTTCAAGCTGCAAATACTCAAACACTACCAGAGATGATGTTAAAAATCCATATTTAGAATAATCCTGACCATTGTTTCATTGCGTTAAGAAGCATAATCCAACAGATTACCTTTAATATCTATTTTGCCAAATGGCCTATCTTCCCATTTTTTCTATGCCAACTATTTCATTTTGTTTAAAGAACCATGGACTAGTACAGGCCTACACACATTAAAAAAAAATAATAATAACAACCAACAACAAACAGAATATACACAAATCTATAAGTCTTTGCACCCCAAACTTAGCCCACTTATGGATTTAACCAAACCTAAGACATAATTCTCACTAAGCTAACTGCCAAATGATTGCACACAGTTGCTTACAGTGGCAGTCAACAGCTACAGCTACAACCAGCTTCAAAACATACAGCTTCCAGGGTGAGAGAACAGCAATAATGCTTTCTTAAGGTCAATCCAATGCAACCCAAGCCTCCACCCTCCTTCCCCCTTCTCACGGGCAAGCAACAAAGCCTGCACTGACAGGCCTTCTCTGTGGAGAAAGGCAGAGCAGCATGGTTGGTGAAAGTATGGAAATACCGATCTGTTCTAAAAGCAAGTTCTTAAAGGAAGGATTTTTGCACAGAGTAGCGCCTGGAAGAGGCAGCAGCAGCACTGTGCCCATGGTCAGCTCCTCAGGTCCCCAGGCCAGCAGCACTAGTTCCACTGCCACAGAGTTCTGAGCACATCAGCACCAGGTAAATGGGAGCACTGGCAGCAGCCACCACATATCCCATGTTTTATGGCAAAATGTACAGCTGGATTTTAACATAATGACACTTTTCTTAAACTGTCTCTCACACAGCATCAGGCACTCCAGGAATGACCATCAGCACACAGTAACACAGGCACTGAACTCCTTGTTACAGAGCTTGCAAAGGTTCAAACAGAACAGACAGCAGACAAGAGATGCTTCTCATGCTGTCATGCTTCTCACCTGCCCTTTCCTGAGCTGCATCTTGAAACCCTATCAGTCATATCTTTCCCCCTAAACATCAAGGAACAGAAATTCCCATATCTCAGCTCCTTCTGCAGTCTTTCCAGGTAAGGCACCAGTGGCACCACTACCTGCCAGCTGGGCTGACACCTGGTACTTGTGTCCATTAGAAGATCACTGTATGCAGGTCTTGGCCTCTAACAAAATTTCTTCCAATGTTTTTTCTTCCTTTCTTTCCTCTCTGTGATAGAAATGTGAAAAGGTTTTTGTTTTAAAAAAAAACAAACTCCAGGCAGATAATCACAAGCTATACTTTTTATTTCACAGCTGATCAACTGCACACCACGTGCGTGGAAAACCAAGCACTCATGTTCCAACAGAAGGAGAAGGAATGGTGCTTTTAACATCTGTGCTGCAAATGCCAGACACTGTGTGACCAAGGGTACGACATTCTGAAAGTGGATGGAGTTATCAGGATTGATAGTCTTGTTCCCCAAGAACAGAAAAATCCAAAGCAGTCAGGCTAAAGGCACACTGAGCCCACCACACCTCAGCTCTGAGGCTGGACAGGAGTGACTGTATAGATGAAAGCACAAGCTTGAGGCAAGGATAAGGTAGAGTTTGCCAGAGGCTCTAAGCCTTAGGGAGATGGAAAATGAGTTTGACTCAAAAAAGAGTTGTTCGTTGCTCTTGAATTTAGTAACCTCCAAAAGAGCTTTCTTCCAGTAATATCTAATGACTTTCTGACCTCCTGTCAGATGTTAGTATCTAAAACATCTATGGCATAGAGCAGTTTAACCACACGTTGTGTGAAGAAATATCTGTTGGTTAGCTCTGAGCATGTCACCTGCTTGTTTCACTTGACAGCCTGGTATTAAAATACTTCCGCACTGAAACACTTCTTGTCTTTTCACAGCTCTCCTCTTCATCACTCAATGTCCCCATCACCTATGATGTGAAAATTAGCATTTGGGGAGCCTTCATGACTACCGCAGAAAAACCTATAAGTAAATTAATAATCCCATACCGAAAGCAGGATTAGAGTAACACACATGGTAGAATGAGGCACTGACCCACTTTTAATAATAAATAGGACTACACAGTTAATTACTCAATGAGCATTATCTGCTCCGTGCACTGAATGAGGCTGGGGTCCAGTGAGAAAGAAAAGTCAGCACACGTGTGTGTACCTAGAGCCTGTCATAACGAAAAGCATTAGGGAAGATGAGCAGTAGAACAGTACAGGAAAGCTACCTCTAGGCACTTCCTAATTTCATATTCTTCACTTCAGAACTTCACAGTTCAATAAAACTTTGCATATTGTTTTCTACACCCACAAAGATAAAACTTTCATTCCATCCACTTGGAAATCATACTACAGGCCATCAGCAAGATAAAGAGTTTTAGATATTAACTTTTAGGACTGATACAGATCACCTCAAGATTTTGAACAAATATCATCATGAAGTGAAGCAAAGAAGCCCAGAGGCAAAACTGGGCCCACTTTATGGTTCTTCACCTTTCAACTCTCTCTCCCTCCTTTCTTGTCTTACTCTCACCCTAGGTCAGACTCTTGCATACAAGACACTCATCTACCAGCCCAAGCCTTTGCCTCCTGTAACTTCATGTGAGGCAGCTCCCCTGGCAGGGAATTGCTGATAACTCTGGAGGGGTTCGTTCATGCTGCACTCGCATCAGCAGCAACTGCACAGAGCTCCACAGAGCCTTAAACCTCTAATGGGCTAAAATACACTCAAAGCGTGATTTCCAAATGCTTTAACTACTCAGCAACATCAATCACCGAGCACACAAATTGTTTTTTCTTAGATTTCAGACTTAGCAATTTTTAGAATTCACATGAAAGCCTCTATCCCCTTGTCAGCTCTGCATCCTCTCCCCAAGCCTGAAAGCACTAGCTTAGTAGATTTTAATCTATGTTTTAATCTATGTAAAAAGAAATCATTTTTAAGAAGTGTATTCCACACTTGGTTCTGTTTAAAAGAGAAACAGAGACAGAATCACTGGTGAACCTTTCCCATCTACGTGCATATTAGAAAAGCAACAGACTTCAGTTTGAACAACTGAAGTTTGATAAAATAATCAACACTAAAGATGGTTTAGTGTTTTAAGACCCGCCTGGACGCCTACCTGTGCTACCTGGTGTAGGGAACCTGCTTTGGCATGGGGGTTGGACTCAATGATCTCTTGAGGTCCCTTCCAACCCCTATGATTCTATGGCATCTTTTAATAGAAAGCACTGAGCGATTCTGTTTCAGGGTCCTCCTGGAAGAGCGGACACTGTAGCACTGCATTAAGGCAAGGCACTGTCCTGCTCTCCACCTCACAGACAGCACTCAATGAGCTCACCACTGGGGTTCCTGACACATGTATCAAGCGGTAAGAGCCCTACACAGGAAGGAAGTTCAACTCGGTTACATCTGCCTTTCAGAAAGACAAAAAAAAAAAAGCCTGGATGTGAACAGTGAGTCACTTAATGTAAACAAATACCAGCTTTATGACAGAGATCAATAATGCAGCCACGCTTAATGCATTCATGTAAAGAGGCATGACACTTCCCAAGGAGCTGGGCTGCGCTAAGCCAACCGAGCCACTCGTGCAGCCAGCGTGCGTACATATCGCTAAGGAGCAGTCATTTACAAAAATGCAGGCTTTTTTTTTTTTTTTTTGTGGAATAATATTTCAATGGGGACGCTCCAAACTTCCAACTTCAGACTCAGCCGAAGTTGTCTGAGCGAGGCACGACCCAGGCTGCCCCTACGGAACAGAATCCGTCCGGTAACCGCCTCCCTTGTGCGGGCGGCATTCTCCGCCAGCAGAGCCGGTCCGACGGGGGCTGCAGCCCCACAGACCCTCTCCCGAGCCCCATCCCCCGCAGGGTTCAGACGGAGCAGCGCACGGGGGCGGCCCGGGGAACGGCCCAGCCACCATGGCTGTTGTTATTTGTTTCCGGTAGCACCACGGCACGCTCGGTAACCGCCTCCCCGGCGCGAACAGCGCNCGGGGGGGAGGAGGAGGAAGGGGCGCTGGGACCGCCGTCACCCCGGGACTCCGACTACGGGAAGGGGGAGGGAGAAAAGAGGGGAGGCGACTCCGCTCCGCTGGGGCGGCCCCGCGGCGGGGGGCGGCGGCGCTGCTCGGAGGTCCCGGCGACGGGGGTTGTTTATGCCATTTTCCTCTTCCTGAGCGGCTGCCCGGGCGCGCCTGCGCCGGCGCGGGGCATTGTGGGAACTGCCGCCGCGGGTCGGGGCGCGGGGGTAACGCGCGGTGGCGGCAGTTGCCTCTGGGCGCTCGGTGCTCCGCGCGGCCGTCAGCTGCTCCCCGCCCGCCGTGGCTGCCTGGGGTTCCCCTCCGGCCGTGCTGCGGTTTGTTTTCCCCCGAGCAGAGCGTGTGCTCGGCGAGGCTCCGGTGTGTCGGTGCTCTGACAGGTTGTGTGATGACGAATGTACAGAGTGGGCTTTTCACTGTCACTCTGAAGCCTGTCAGAGACTTCCTTCGTCAGGAGGACTCTTTAAGGGCTGCAAGGTGAAGCCACGCGTTAAGCTGGAATCTCAGGATCTGTTCTTGCAGTCAGAATGTCCCCTCCAACTTACAAACCAGCTGTGAAGTACAGCTGTTGTACAAACAGTGAAAACTGGGCAGAAAACTGAGAAGGTGACCGAAGTCAGAGCTCTGATGCCAGCCCGACATCTGAAGAGAGCAACACGAAGTCTGTCATCTCTACCATTCCCCAGTTTTCAGCCTTCTTGCCTCCAACTGTGTGGCAGAGGTTCCACTCATACTATGTTCTTGCAAGTATAGGAAAATAGACAAAAAGGTGGAAATACCCTGTTGGTTTCTCCACTGACATCTCTGAGTGGGAGCCCAGATACCAACCATAAGAGACGTGCAGTGAGGAGAGCCCTCGTGAGCTCCTCAGATATGGGAAATGCTTGTCAGAACTTGCACCTCTTTAGATAATCAAAAGCAGTTGGCTTTAGCACACAAATGAGAGGCATTCCTAGCAGCTCTTGCTATGGTGCTCACAGCAGTCCTTAGTTGTGTGTCACTCAAGCCACTGTCATTAGTTATGCACCTGAAGAGCAAAGCCCCAAACTTGGTTGCATGGGAAGGTGTTGGGACTATGGATGACGCTTCCATCAACTTCTGCTGTGGGGAAAGGGACGACCTGGAAGCGTGTTGTTTTCTCTCCTTTTGTCCTACTTATCCGTGCCTTGGGAAGATGAAGAGTTGGGGAGAGCACTNCCGCCGCCGCCGCCTCCTCCGCCGCCGCCTCCAGCCCCCAGCTCGGCTTTCTTCGGCCCCACCACCGCCGGGGCCGGGCCCGGGCTGGCCCCGTGGGGCACCGGGTATCCGGGCCCGGCGGCGGCGGCCGGAGGGAGNGCTCGGAGGTCCCGGCGACGGGGGTTGTTTATGCCATTTTCCTCTTCCTGAGCGGCTGCCCGGGCGCGCCTGCGCCGGCGCGGGGCATTGTGGGAACTGCCGCCGCGGGTCGGGGCGCGGGGGTAGCGCGCGGTGGCGGCAGTTGCCTTTGGGCGCTCGGTGCTCCGCGCGGCCGTCAGCTGCTCCCCGCCCGCCGTGGCTGCCTGGGGTTCCCCTCCGGCCGTGCTGCGGTTTGTTTTCCCCCGAGCAGAGCGTGTGCTCGGCGAGGCTCCGGTGTGTCGGTGCTCTGACAGATTGTGTGATGACGAATGTACAGAGTGGGCTTTTCACTGTCACTCTGAAGCCTGTCAGAGACTTCCTTCGTCAGGAGGACTCTTTAAGGGCTGCAAGGTGAAGCCACGCGTTAAGCTGGAATCTCAGGATCTGTTCTTGCAGTCAGAATGTCCCCTCCAACTTACAAACCAGCTGTGAAGTACAGCTGTTGTACAGTGAAAACTGGGCAGAAAACTGAGAAGGTGACCGAAGTCAGAGCTCTGATGCCAGCCCGACATCTGAAGAGAGCAACACGAAGTCTGTCATCTCTACCATTCCCCAGTTTTCAGCCTTCTTGCCTCCAACTGTGTGGCAGAGGTTCCACTCATACTATGTTCTTGCAAGTATAGGAAAATAGACAAAAAGGTGGAAATACCCTGTTGGTTTCTCCACTGACATCTCTGAGTGGGAGCCCAGATACCAACCATAAGAGACGTGCAGTGAGGAGAGCCCTCGTGAGCTCCTCAGATATGGGAAATGCTTGTCAGAACTTGCACCTCTTTAGATAATCAAAAGCAGTTGGCTTTAGCACACAAATGAGAGGCATTCCTAGCAGCTCTTGCTATGGTGCTCACAGCAGTCCTTAGTTGTGTGTCACTCAAGCCACTGTCATTAGTTATGCACCTGAAGAGCAAAGCCCCAGACTTGGTTGCATGGGAAGGTGTTGGGACTATGGATGACGCTTCCATCAACTTCTGCTGTGGGGAAAGGGACGACCTGGAAGCGTGTTGTTTTCTCTCCTTTTGTCCTACTTATCCGTGCCTTGGGAAGATGAAGAGTTGGGGAGAGCACTCGGCTGGGTGAGGCCTTTGGAGCGTATGGGTTCATGGAAGGGAATGGGAGTTGGTAGGTCCAGTGCTGAGGGAATACCAGGTGTGGAGGATAAGAGGTAAACCCAACTGCACCTGCAGAAGTCCTGTTACCAGCAGTCTGTGTATCAGCCCTTTTTCCAGGGATGATGTCCTCCATTAAAAAAAAAAATCCCCTTCCTTTCAAAAAGATCAGACTGAGTGGACTAGATATACGTGCACATGAGAAGGCTGGGAGGGTAGCAGAAAGATGTTAATAAAGGGAGAAGTAAAAATTTCAGTTTTCACTCACAGGTTTCCCAAGCACTGTGGATCTTTTATCCAGAGCTTTAGTTCTATGGATTTAATGGTATCAAGTTATCTTAGAAGAGATTTCATGATACACATAGGGAAATATCTTTTCTGGGTGAACTGGTTGAACATGAAATAAGTTCTTCCAAGCAAAGACTTCAATTGTGTAACCACTCCCACCACTGAAGTGTATTCTAACCTGTGTGTTCAGCCTTGTGAATCTGCTTTTCCCACAGCTCTTTTGCTGATCTGTGCGTTTGTCTACAACTGCGTACACTCTGAGGTTAGGAATGAGGACACAAATGGGCTTGTGCATACATGACACACATTGTTTCTGCCTCCATGCTGTAGTTCAGGTTGGAAACAGCCACCCTGGATGTGGGAAGAGCTGAGATAGTGAAGTGGGTTGTGACACAGGACTCTGCCAGCTGGGGTGTGCAGATAGCCTTGAGGTATACAGTATGATGCCACGGGGCTTTGGGTTCTTCTCCACCCACGTTGGTGTTTGTGATCATCAAACTCCCACTGAATGTCAATTCAGTTTGGAAGCAATCTTTGTCTTTTTTTATTTTTTTTTTGGCCAGCAGAACCAATAATGGAAAGAGGTGGAAGATATCTTGAGCCTCTTTTTGTGGCTCTGGCAAACTCTCACCTTTCCCATCTTTCATTTCTGTTAAGATCTTGGATTGAAAACTGACCTGTGGCCATTGAGCATCCACTTAGGACCCTGGATCCTTCTCATTAATCATAATGATGTGTTCCCATTTAATTTTATTTCCATTGCCTGTTTCCAGTGGCCAACAAGGACTGTGAGGAATCACATCAACCATTTGGTATCTTTGAACTTGAGCTGCACTGCCTTGTGCAGCCCACTTGGCATTTCTACTGAGTAGCGATTGATGATGTTACCATTCTTTTCACAAAACAAAGTCCCCCATCAATTGAAGCTGGTACCTCTATGGAGAACACTGCAGCTCCTCTCTTGGACACATACCCAGATTTGTTTTGCACGAGGTTCAGGGAGAAAGACAAAGAAAAAACAGATAAATGCCCCTGGGCCTTGTCCCAGTTTGTAGTCAAGTCATAACTGCACTGTGCTTTTTGACCCAGAAATGGGGAAATATTCCTGTATGTATGCATACAGACACAGCCAAGTGACAGAGCTTTTATGAGAGAGAGAGAGAACAAAACATTATGAGATTAAAAATAGACTGGGGGGGG
>VXAB01005582.1:59939-72417 GCA_013399175.1 Odontophorus gujanensis | reverse complement strand
GGGGGGGGATAAAAAAGGAAATCCTTTGGAAGGAAAGCCCTGCCAAGAGTTCTTTTCCCCAGCCAAATCAGGTTGCGTGTGCCAAATAGCTCTCCTCTATCATCAGAAACTCCGTTGAGAAAGCTATGCCTGCTATTGACAGTAACAATTTTTCTTTGTGTTGACCCAAAATTAACATGTTTAGTAAATCATGTGGAAACAGATCCTGAAGTGCAGGCTGGCATTAGGTAGTAGAAATGAATAACAGTACTTTTGAGTGATATAGTAGCTGCAATTTTTTCACTTATTTATTTTCTTAAGGCATGGGCAAGACAAGTTTTGTTGGCAGGAATCTTGTTAAACCTACCAAGTAGTCAGGAAAATAATACCTGAGCTGTTTTATTTATTTATTTATTTATTTATTTATTTTTCAACAGTACGAGTAAGTCCATGAGGAGATATTATCTCTGCTTTAAAAAGTGCCCTTCTTTAATGTTATTTAAATACATCAAAGGAAGTGTTTTTAAAAAATGGTTTTGCATAATGCAACTTTAACCTTTCAAGTCTCTCATAGTATATCATTAGGCAAAAAAAAAAGGAAAATTTATGAAAATGTAAGTATACTCAGAGCCCACAGTAATATTAAGAGGAATTTAGCACTCGTTCTTCATTTTTTGCTTTGCTTTTTGTTGTTGTTGTTGGTTAGTTTTGTTTTGTTTGTATGTTTGTTTGTTTGTTTGTTTAAGCAGTAAAGCCTGATAGCTCAGGACATAAACCAACTGGTGTCTGAATTCTAAGGGAAATTACCACTCTTGAGAGAATTAATTCCACAAAGTTATTTCTTTTTTTAAAATCTTCCTTTGAAGTGTTTGCAACTGACTAATAGACAGTCAGGATGTTGGGCTGAATGAACCAGCCTGCGGTGGCAGTTCCAATGGGTCCTGATGGGGTAGTTGGCTTTACTAGTAGTGTATGGGAGAAACCTAATGTTGCTCCTGACCAGATTCCCATTCACATGCAAAAAGAAATTCATTCCTACTCAGTGAAGTTTTAGATTCAAATCAAGTAGCAAGTCAGGAGCTGACCTTGAAGTGCTCCTTCTTACACCTACAGTAATAATGTATGCTAACATGTATGTCAATTACGTATGGGGGGAGGTGTAGCCTTAGGCTGGAGTTCATATTAGTACAAGCAATAAAACATTAGCCTAGTGCTGGTAACCCAGCCTTACGGTTTAGCTAGGGAGTTTCCTACCTTGTGGCAACTCCCACTGGAGCTGACTTTATCTAACTGTTGCAGTGAAGGCCAGCCATATTGTGGTATAACATGGATAAAATCCTTAGTAACAGAAGCCACTGTACCTCAAGGGAACAAAGAAGAAACCTGCTGACTCAGAGGAATGCTTAATGGTCATTTACATGCATGCGGCATTTTTTGGACTTCCCCTGCTTGCAGTCCAAACTGTTTAGAATTTTAAAAATGTTCTGAATTTTATATATTTATTTTGGCTGCATCCAACAGAAATGAATTGTCCTGTCCTAGTTACTGACATCTTTTCACAGAAGCTTTTAAACTGAAAACAATACACGTACTTTGAGATCTGATATCAGATCAACTGCATCACCAGCAACTGGTTCTGATACTAAATCATAGAATTGCAGAATCATTAGGGTTGGAAAAGACCACTAAGACCATCTAGTCCAACCATCAACCCATCCCCACCCTGCTCACTAATCCACATCCCTCTGTGCCACATCTACACATCTCTTAAAAATCTCCAGGGATGGTGACTCCACCACCTCCCTGTGGAGCCTATTCCAATGCCTTGCCACTCTTTCTGAGAATTTTTTCGTAACATCCAACCTAAACGTTCCCTGACACATTTGTTGCCATTTCCGCTTTGTCTATTGCTGTTACCTGGGAGATGAGGCCAATGTCTGCTTTGCTACAACCCCCTTTCAGGCAGCTGTAGGGTGCGATAAGGTCCCCCCTGAGCCTCCTTTTCTCAAGACTAAACAATCCTAGTTCCCTTCACCACTTCACATAAAACTTGTGTTCCAGATCCTTCACCAACTTTGTTGCCCTTCTTTGGAGATAGTGATATTTTCTGTTTAAGAAAGTTAATGTCAGTTTGCATCTAAACCACAAACAGGCAAAATATCTTTAATGAAATATCTGTACCTTCCAGTGAATGCAACAGGTGGAAGAGAAAATAAAGCTCTTTACCCAGTTGCAAATTCTTTAATAAAGGACAAGCACCCACTCTTTTGGCACACATGGGGGTGTTCAGTCAGGTCATCGTCTTGTTGCCCAACAGGCCACTAGCAGTAAATGACTGGGGCAGATTTCTGATTGTTTCAGAAGAACAAACTGCAAATAGGTTTCTGAAGGCAAAACCTGTATGTAGATGTGGTATTGAAAGGGCTGTAAAAAGCAGAAGAGACATGGACCTACTGGAGCGTGTCCAGTGAAGGGTCTTGAAGATGATTTGCTTTGCACAGGGGACGATGCACTATTTGGCAGATGAGATAGGGGTGAAAAGGCTGGAATTGTTTGGCCTGGAGAATAGAGAGTTCAGCTGCATTTGGCCCAAGGCAACTGGTTGTAGCTGACCATTCTTTGGAAGGGGCTTGAATTAGATAATCTCTTAGAGGTGTCTTCCAACTTCATCCATGCTGTGTCTGCACAAATTAAAGGTCATCTGCCATCTAGGAATGCAAAGACATATTAAGAACTTGTTCCCAGCATGGTATTTCTCTTTTTGAAATTATTTCTCTGAGCCCTATGGAGTCCTATGCTTCCTTGCTCAGTTTTTACACCTTTGCTAATACATCCCTCCCCAGTTTTCAAATCACTTTGACTCCTTCAACTCCTCTGATGCAAAGCACTGCATCAAGTACAAATTTGTCTTCTCTGCCAGGGTACAGAGTTATCACTTCAATCTGTATTTCTACAGCAGTTCTGTAGAGACCTTGTGCTCATCTCCATTAACAGCGCTAGCCTCAGTGACTTTTCCTCCACTTCTGCAATTATCTATGGGATTTTTTCTATGATTTCTTTTACGTGAAATATACCTGTCTAGTTCTGGTCCATGTACATTTTTATCTAATCTTCCCTAATGCCAAAGAAGCTATTTCCTTTCCAAGTATCAATACCAACCAAATCCATTCAAGATGTAATCTCTGGCAGGTTTCTAAGAGCACTTTATTGACATTGAGTTTCATTTTTTTACATGCAAGATTTCTGGGCAAGGATTATTTATTTTCAGTTCCTGTACAACTGCAGAATGATTTTTTAGTCCCTAGCAAGTAAAAATACAACCACTGAGGGAGTAGCAAGCTGGAGGCAATGCAGCAGCTGAGCCCATAGAAGTGAATTCACTTCTATGAAGCCTGCCTGCCCCTCTGAAGGGACAGGGCCAGTTACAAACCAGGGAAGAGTAACCCCAGCTGGAGTGGGCTGGTTGGACTTTCTGCATGCCAGCAAACAGAAAGCAACAAGAGGGCAGATGCTGAAGAGCTGTGCACTGGGCAAGGCAGAGTAAAGACCAGCAGCCACACGTGGCTGTATCCCTGGGGGCTTGTGTCTGTGGGTGACCCCAAAGGCCTTTATTTTTTATCCCCTGAACAAGTCATCTGTGAAGCAGCCTCAGAGCATCTGGAGCTCAATTTGAGCTTTCCTGCAGGCAGCGCTAGGTGTAAGCACAGATCCAGTCCACCCCACACTGCCTCTCTGGGCATGGGTCCCCATGGAAGTCCCACTGCCACCGGTACAGAGCTCCTACCCCACTGGAAATATCCCTCAGCCCAAAAGAGCTGAGCTCCCTGACACACAGCCGTTTCCTTCATGCTCAAGTCTGTTGCTCCAGCTTTTGAAGAAGTGGTTTCACTGTGGGCAGTGATGTGTGCCCTGAAGACACCACTTGCACAGCTGGGTCCCACACACTGGCGCCAGGGCTGGCAGGGCATAGCCAGCATGGCAGTGTGTCTGCTGCTTCTACCAGGTAAGCTCTCCTCAACCCACTCCTCAAACCCTGTCCTCCCCTTGCCCCAATTTCTCTCTGCATCCATTCATATCCTGCCTTTCTTTCTCCCTTGCCTTCCTATCCATTTCTTTTTTCCTGCATCTATTATTTTCCATCCTGCTTTTCTTCTGTCTTCTATAAGTCCTCCTCTCTGTCCCATCTCTCTTGATCTCCCCACCTGGCTCTTGTCCTGATGCATTTCATGCTAAAAGTATCTAAATGTAGTGGTGGCGGGTTTTTTTGTTTGTTTGTTGTTGGTTGTTTTTTTTGTTTTTGTTTTTTTGTATTCCTGATATAAATGCATTAATGCCAGCTTGACATGTTCTCTCTAAACAATATACCTACAATTTTCTAGGTAAATAATCTTTGAGTGAGGTATATGTTGAAATTTGCATCTGTACCTCAGCAGGTTTTCTTGTTGTTGAACAATCTAAATAGAAGATGTGATATTAACATGTAGAAAGTGTCTCTGGTTTGTTGGAGAGAAATCATGCCAACATTTCAACTGCTAAGAGAAAAGAAAATAACATTTTCTTTTATCTCAAGTGCCTCCAACTATTTTTCTCTGGCTTTACAATAAATGAATTGCTCCTATAAAACACAAGCTTGCTGATTCAGAATCCAGGGCCAAAAACAAAACAAAACAAAAAAACAAAAAAAAAAACCAATGTTTTTTTGTGGGTCTTTTTTCCTTTTTTTTCTTTTTTTTTCTTTTTTTATTTTCTGTTCACCTTTGTTCTGATGCATTCCTGGGAAAGTTATTTAACAACTTGAGGTTCATTTTCATCTCCATATACAAGAATAATACTTACTTCAAAGAAAATTCTTAAATGTTATTCATTCATGTCTGACTGTCTACATGAGGTATTGAAGGAAAGGTGGAGTAAAATGAAAATGAGTATTTTATGATCTCCTGCTTTGTATGATTGCTGATACTACTACTAAGTAGTAGCAGTCAAGAATGGATTTCTGTGTTTTCTTCTCGACTGAACTGTGCTAGTCTTGCTGGCTGCATAACAGAATAAACAAAAACGGTTAGCATCTGGAATGTGGTAGTGGCTGAAGGCCACTGTGAAGAGCAGACCCCAGCATGGCTGAGACAGCTCTCAGGAGTGAGAAGAGCTGAAGGAGCAAAAGGGAGGACTGTTGTATTGTGCTGAGATATTTCTTAGCCAAGGCAGGGATACAGCGAGAAAGTAGTACATCTTATATGGCCAGCAGATACAGGGAAGAAAGCAGATACTTTGAGACATGCAAGCTGGATAGGATTTGAATCCCAACACCTTTAGAAAATAATAAATACAGTACAATATATATGTAAATACAGATGTGTGTATTAAAAGTACTATTCCAGTTTCTCATCGTCTTAATGTTGTCTGGTTATCCTAAACAAGAGCTTGCGGTTAATGATAATATTATCTAGCTTACAACGTTAGTGGATGAGGTGGGAGGATGGATGGGAACTGAAGCAGTAATATAGTTCCATATTTCACAAGAGAAATACTGTGATAAACAGAGGCTTTCAGTGACCTTTCTCACCAGTGGAAGCTTTCCAGTAACAACTGCTCCTGCACCACTTATTTGTGTTGCACCCACCGCTAGCAAGTGGTGCCTATGGAGTTATACACAATGTCAGGACACCTGAGAGATACAAAGCTCTGAGCTGCTAAGATCTCAGCATAGCTGACAAAAGAGAGGAAAGACTGCAAACTCAGGCCCTAACAGGCTCTGGATGAGATTATGTTTGTGTCTGATTGCACAAAAACCCTGGAACGATGTCGAAAAAAACCTTTACAGAAGTGTCTGTTCCTCCTGCATGGCAGAGAATCCAAACAACATGAGGCAGGACAGCACATTCTTCCTTTTTAAGGTGAACCTTCAGAATGTTTGTGACCCAGCAGGATGCATCTGTGTCCCAGTCGGAGGACCCAGCTGCCAACAGGATTTGTCCAGCAGTAAACCTGCTCTCTGGCACTCATCTGGTGAGCAATCCAGAGCACATTCAGGTACTGAGCCCCACTGAAAGCAGAGAAGTGAAATCAATCAGCACCACAGTGAAATACAGTTTGATCCTAACTACAGTCTCTTTCCTGAAACATGCAAAAACCTTGGTGCAAAATTTCTCCAGCTGTGAATGTTGGATAAGGCTGGTAAGTGGTCTGCTTACTCAAAGAAACATAGTTGTGCCCAGCAGAAAATATTTTCATGGTCATCTATTGCCATGTATTTCACAGATCAGAGGATAAGCCATAATTTCTGAAGTAATGATTCCTGAAGGTGAAAGGATTGTTCAGGAAGAGGATTATATTCTAATACAAGTAAATGCAACTTAAAGCTATCAGTGTTCTGTTTGTTTTGAGGTTTGGCCCCACTTTTCCTATCTTCTCAAAAAAATTTCTCGTGTTCCCCAGATTTCCAGCTATCAATTAGACTGTGCCCTACAGTGCATGCTGCTGTGACTGTGCTCAGTGAAGCAGAGCTGCAGAGCTGTAGACACCTCATCCTTCTGCAGCATTCCCTTCTACATCTACTCCTATTAGGACCCCACAATAATATAGCACAGAGCTGAATCAAAGCTTCCTCTTCTCTTGTTCCTGCATTTCTGAAAACACAGCTAGCAAAAGATCTAAAACTTCATGGCACAATCTCAATCATGCAAGGTTGTATGCTCTTGATGGAAAAACTACTTTGGGTCGTTGTGCTGAGCTAGTTTTTCTGAAAATTTCCATAGAAGTGTTCAGTGCAAAAGGTGGGGATGAAAACTTATAGCAAACATTGATGGAACTGAAATTGGAAAGTAAAACATTTACAGAGCAAAAATGTGGAAGAGAGGGAGTGGGTAACCAATCAAGGCAGAAAGCAATTCCAGTTTTCTATAGCAGCAGTAGAGAAGGACAAGGATTATTTAATCCCAATGATCTCACAGTTTTAAAAGGAATGCAGGAACCAAAAAATCAGTTCAGAGACATGAAGGAGCAGCACTTCAGTGGGCTGGGAGGCCTTATTTCCCACATGGATTAACACTATTGCTAATGAGAAAAATATATTTAAGAAGGTACTATGGGATTCTGAGCAGAAATATGATGTCAAATGCTTCCTAAAGGGATCTGTAAAACTTTGAACACAGACAATACCCTAAAAACTGCTGTTGTGTTTGAAGGTTAGACTCTACTTTTCTATCTTCCACTAGAAATGAGAGTTTAACAAAGCTAGACTGATATCTGGGTAAATGTTGTGTGCCTATTTCCCATTCAAAGGCAGACACAGCTTTCCATTTTTTCTGAGATATTTCCTTAAAAACTGCTGAAAAACTAAGCAGTGTAAACAAAGCAAAAACAATTATGGCTTGGATTGCTGTTGTAAAAGTAAGAGGTATTTACTCCTTTTTCTATAGTCTGGGTTTAATTGTGTGGATAAGTTTACTAATGGGTGAGATGCTGATTTGAAATAGCACTTTGTTGTTACAAAGTTCTCTTTAAGAAGTATGTGAGATTTTACATCTGCACAACCACTGGGGAACTGCAGTTGTCTTTTAGCCCTAACCTCACACTGATAAAATAATAACTGGTATTTGACCTTTTGTTCATTTTTTCCAAATGTGGTATCAAATACCAATGACCGTTTACAGCAAATCCCTTTGCTTCATTTTTTTTTTCTTTTCGTGTTTTGTAGCAAAACCATTTTCTTTAACTCTCCCTCTGTCTGCCCCTCCCCCACCCACATTTCAGGCTGTCCTTATTCCCTCCCCCACTCACTATCCAGAAAGAGAAAGACAGTGTACTGCAGTCTGCTGTGGAAACTTGTTTTCATTTAAAAGAGATATTTTACGGTAGTGGGATGAGAAGTAGTATCATTTCACTTTCTGCAGTGCTCTGTTTTCATCTCTCTTTTGGACATATCTTTCTCTCACTGTTGATGAGGTGCTGAAAATGTCATACCCTTACCTTTTGGTACTTAACTGAAATAGCTCTTGCTTGCAGGATAGCAATAATTCCACTGATATTGGTAGAAGTGCTGGAGTGTGTCAGGTAATGAGCCTGGAGTACTTAAACACAGAGTAGTTTAAAAAGAGAGTTAAACAAAGCAAACTTACTTATGTCATTAGCTGAGACACGTCTGTTTGCTTTACTTCAGCGTTGTCTATCCAGCTTGTTAACGGCACAAACATGTGCCATCCCTGTGAGCAAACATCCTGCACAGGATATTCAAGAACAAAGACAGCCCAGCGTCGCTTTGGGATTAGAGGAGTAATCCTGTAGCAGCACTGCTCCAGTCCTTCTTTACCCAAAGAATTACCCTTTGTTCACAGAATCCACAGGATGGCTGAGAGGAGAAGGGACCTCTGGAGCCCACCTGGCCCAGTCCCTACTCCTGCAGGGGCACCCAGAGCCGGGTGCCCAGGGCAATGTCCAGGTGGCTTTGGAAGGTCCCCAAAGAGGGTTCTGGACAGTCTGTGCCAGGGCTCTGTCACCCACACAATGCAACAGTGCTCCTGGTGTTCAGTTGGTGCCTCCTGTGTGCCAGTTTGTGCCCATGGCCTTTGGTCCTGGATCTGGGCACTGCTGGGCAGGGCCTGGCTCTAGCCTCTTTGCATCCTCCCTTCAGGCATTTATAGTCACTTTTCAGCCAGTTCCAAAGAAAGGTTGTCCTCAGCAGTGCCAGTTACTTTTTGTAGACTGGATTGTGAACGGTTGGAATGGAACAAGCTGTGAGTTTCAGTGGGCTCCCTGCAAGCGCGAGCTTACTGCAGATAAGCCACTGTGGGATCAAGTTTTAGGAGACCCATAGCTATTCTGCAGGGTAGAAGGGCTGTCACTGATCCAGCTAGTCCATGCAAAGCAGACAAAGGGAACAGTAACAAGTAGAAGAACAGTTCAGCTGTTCGAGCTGGGCTTTTATCTGTGACTCACATGGCAGGTAGATGGAAAGTTTTCTTAGTGAAATGAAAGGCAAATAAGAATTTGAATACAACCCTGCAGTTCTTCCTTACCCAAGCCTAGGTAACCACAAACCAGAAGAGGCAGGACAACTTCAATCTTCAGCATTTGCTTTGTGCAAAGGTGGTAACTATTTTCAGATTAGAGCTGCGAGTTACTGACACAAACTGAAGATTCAAAGAAGTGATTACAAAGCAGATCTATAAATTAAGGAGCAATATGATGCATTATGAAGCCTGAAACTGCAGTAGGGGTTTGGGCTGTTCATAAACAGGCACAATCCTGCACTAAAAGCAGCTGATTGTCAGATGTACAGCAAATCTCATTTTCACAGGAGGGCAAGTATAGGATTAGAGATTCTGGAATGTGATAGAAACATATAAGCCAAACTGGATTGTGGCTTAAATGAATGATGAAATCAAAACACCAATCACAGAGCATGATTTGGATATCAGTCTGCAAGAAACTTAATGACAGAAACAGTAAAGCTGGATGTGTAATAGTGTTATGAGCTGTATGCCTGTACTTCATGTTCTCATTGGCTTACTCCATAGGGCAAACGTATCTACAAGCAATCAGGAAAAAAGCAGGAATAGCTTTCCTATTTCCCTGCTATGTGTTCTGTTGGAAAATTTGTTACTGCATAACAAGTCAGAGGAGAAATTCTTGGAAATGGTGGCAGGGGAGAGAATTCATTTGGTATAAAAGAATGTGGAAGAAAGTAGAATGTCTCCCTTGCAGCTGTTTTCATCTGGGGTCTGAAAAGGCAGGGCCGAGAAAAACTAAAAAGGTGGAAAATTAATTTGTGGACAAAATCTTCTCTGCTGCATGTGATAAACCATGCTGGAGCTGGCTGGCTTGGCAGCAATGTCCTGAGGCAGATTGAGCAACACTCTTTTTCCTTCCTCAGATGTGAGGAGGTTTTCTAGATTCAGGACGACCAGTGAAGCATAACGCCAACATGTTACCAACCAGCAAAACCTCTGCTGGCAGTTGCACTGGATCAATAAAAGTAATAATTCACTGCAGCAAGTTCTGGTGTGGTATCCTTCCAAAAAGAAACACTTTTGCAGGAATTTCTACTGTGTATATATGGGAGTTGTTCTTGGGGNATACATACATACATGCATACATACGTAAATACATAGGAAGGTAGAAATTGTAGAAGTAAAGAAGAAAGGAATTAAAATCCCAGGCAGGAGGCAGAGCTGGCCGAGGTCGGTGTCCGGACCGACCGTGCCCACCACGCACCTCCGGTAGAGCGGGGCCGGGCGTGGCGGGGGCGCCCCCTCGTGGTCGCGCATCCCCCCTGCGTCCGACCGCACCCGCGGGCAGCGAACGTTAGCTCTCGTTGCAGAGAAGGGCAGGCGCTTCCCCGTGTGAGTACCTGTATGTCTCTGTGAAATCCTAACTCAGCTTACAGCAACAAGAGGTCTGTCTGAGTGCAGTGAGAACCAGACTTCTACTGCGCTCTGCTCTGCTATGGGTCATACTTCTAAGATGTGTGTCTACCCTGCTGAAAGGTTCGCCAAATCGCTTTTGCATTTAGTCAGTCTGCAAATGCACATAGGTAGTTATGTATTTCTACTGCCTTCTAACAACAACAACAACAACAAAGCAATCCTTCTACAGTTTTGCTGTATTTTACTTTTATTTAAATGGTTATCCCTGAGCCGGGATGATCACATTTGTTTTCTACTTCTGTTTTATAGTTCTTGTTATGGCAGCCGTGACTTTCACTTCTACAATGAATCAAAGCACATCTGAGATTGTGTGTGTGTTTATCAGATGGAGAGATGGAGTTCCAAGGACAAAAGAGATATCGGTATCTTCCAAGGTGATCTAACACTGAGCAAATTGTTTATAAAACTTCCTGTCCACTCGAGAAATAGAATCCTAGAATCATAGAATTGTTACAGTTAGAAAAGAACTCCAGAATCATCTAGTCCAACCACCAATCCATCTCAAGCATACCCACTAAACAATGTCCCACAGTGCCACATCTATACATCTCTTGTACGCCTTCAGGGATGGTGACTCCACCACCTGCCTGGGCCACCAGTTCCAATGCCTCACCACTCTTTTGTAAAGGAAATTTTTCCTAATATCCAAACTGAGCCTTCCCTGATGGGACACAAGGTCATTACCTTTCATCCTGAATACTTTCCCAAAAGCTTACAGCACCCTGACCCTTTAATCCATGGGGATGTCACAGTCAAAATAAGAAGGGTTAGACCAAATCTGGCTACAGAAAAATACATAAATATATGATTAGATGTGTGAATACCTCTGGATTTCTCTGAACTGGTAATCATCTTTCTATCTTTTCAGATATTCTTTCTGCCACAGGTAGCGTACTTCATGCAGTATTTCATCAGCATTCATGATCTTGACTGTGTAATGTATTTGCCCACTTCCCAATGACCAAATTTCTGAGGTGTCATTTCTATGCAATACGAGAGCCAAAGCTGTGCTGTCCTGGTGTCTGATGAAATGGAACGTGCCTGTTATCTCTAGGTAGTTTTTAGATCAAGCAAAGGGAAAAAAGAGGAGCAAGGAATGAGAAGCAGCATTCATATCAGGGTACCTGGTCAAGCATAGTGTGGGGCAGAGGAGGTAGCAAACCCCATCTTTTCATAAGCTTACACGGAATAAATGTCACCCAGCACAGTAAGGGAGATATCTAGGGCTGTTCTTCAGTGGATCTGCTTACTTGACACCTTTTCCTGCAGCTAAACTTAAAGGTTCATTAGCCTACCATCAGCTATCTGAGTACCTGCAGAACTTTCCATTTGCAGTTCACCTTTAGCAGTATGCACTGGTGAGGAAATGAAAGGTATGCAGTCACCCAGGCCAAACATCCTCTGCCCAGTGAAGCCCACAAGGAGCTGAGGGCTGTCTGGGTGTCACAATGACAAGCAGTGGGACACTTAAAAAACATTCTGGCACTGGCTTTGCACTGAAGTCTCAAACAGAAAGTTTTCATTATTGTTCTTCTCTAACTTCCTATGGTTCCACAAGAAAAGCAAAAATGATAGTAAAGCATAGCCTCCAAGGGAAATTGTAATGTTTCTGGCTGAAATTGCTCTGTGATGGTCTTTTATATAATATAGAATGGAATTAACTAATGCAACATGAATCCTACTGGGCTTCTTTGAGTAGTAGAATTCAACATATTTACGAATGTTTGACACTACAAAAAAAAAAAAGGTATGTTGAAGGTGTTATTTTAGTGAAATTTCTATTTCTATTTGAGAATTAGGAGGTGTTGATAATTTATGAAGATTTTTCCAGAAGAGTTCTTTTAAAAATATTGGAATATGAAATAGCAAATAAAGCTAATTGCTACTGAATACACAACAATCTGTTCTCTTGCATTGCAGGTCTCTAATATTTTGAAAGATCTTGAGTGCCATTTGAATTCTCAAGGAACAGAGAACAACTATGAACCAATTAAAAAAGTGGAAGCTAATGTGTTTGAAGATATTGAGTTAAGAGTAATAACAAACATTTCAGAGATTATTTCATGCCACTGGAG
>VXAB01005582.1:32130-59934 GCA_013399175.1 Odontophorus gujanensis | reverse complement strand
TCAAGATTTTTTTCTGGCCCTGGGGGTTTTTTTTTTTTTTTTTTTTTTTTTTTTGGGGTTTTTTTTTTTTTTTTTTTTTTTTTAGGAAATCCAAGATTGTGAACCTTCATTGGATTCAGATAATCAGGAAGTCAAGGGATGTAGTGGATCAGAGAACATGGAAGGGAATATTTCTCTTAGGATACAAACTTACGTTCTGTGTGGCTTTGCTTGTGTATAATTCCATGTTATACATTAACTTCTTAAATCTTGTCATTAATTGAAGGTTATTGTCAACAACTGCACGGGTTCTGGGATGGGATTGTAGGTAGAGTACTTCCCTGTGGATCTCTCCAGCTGTCCTAAGTCCATCCTTCCCATTAGGCATGCACTTGGATACTTGTGGTTGTAAGGTCCTATGTGGTGTATGTATATTAAGATAGATGAAAACACTCCAGGGCAAAGGGTGCAATGTAAATAATGAGTACTGTTATCTCTGAATAGTTTTTCATGCTGTCAAGCACAGAGCTAATGGAGCAGATACTTTTGTTGTGTCTGCTCCTTTGTTACCTTCCAGATAACAAAGATGACTTCATCTCCTGTTTTATAGGTATGTTACCTCTTTGTCATTTTCTTGAATAAGAGAAACACAAGCTGGAAATTACACCTTCTCAGCCATCAGTAAGAACGGCAATTCCACCATCATTGTTCCTGTTCTCATCTGAAGTATGTACGCCTCAGACAACAGTATTCACTCCATCAGCAGGTCCAGGAGGAGAGGCTTGAGGTCACCCAAAGCAGTCAGGCTTCCACCTTTCTTCATGGGATGTCTCTCTTCCCAAACACCTCTTCTCACCTGCTCAGCCCCACACTGAGTGCCTCTTCTTTCATGTTATGCATTTCAAGCATCTTCCTAGGTCTGCATAGGGCTTGTGGCTGTCTTCAGTGGCTGAAGTCAAAACCACAGACTGCCTTACTGCATGCATGTCAGCTTTCACTAGCCAATGAACATGTAAATGAGCAATTTAAGATGTAAATGTGCAACAGCCCTCTTCTCCACCATGAAAGATTTCCCTCTTTGCCAAAAGAGACAGATGAAGGGTGGCTGTTGTATGCTCTCAAAGCTTGTCGGCTGCCTTTTTCTTGCATCAGAATTTATTCGTTCTCAGTGGTCCCAGGGTGAGATACACCAGCCCTTCATCTGCTCAGCACAGGGATGCATGAGGAGCTGGCACTGTAACTGCTGAGCCCAGCAGGACATGGCAGAGGGTGGGCAAGCTGCAGCTTTGCAGGTTCAGTTGAATTTCCTCAAGGTCCACGTAGAGGACATCCCTGAGGCAAAGGCAACTGCTGTAACAAAGTCCAGTTTTCCATTTCCTACTGGAGTTGTACAAGAACATTTTTTTCAAGATTCAGAATGAGATGATTTTTTTTTTTAACATACAGGAAATAACATATTGTTTTGTCTGTGAAGGCCCAAATTTAAATATAAAATTCAGAAATTTTAATAGTGTTAAGGAAAAGAAAGCAAAAAATCAATCCAAAGAGCTACAGTTCTGACGAAGTTGTTAGGACCAAGCCCCTTTAGAGACTGACTTAATAATAAGCATTATTACTTGCCTTGTTTCTAGTAAACTGTGACTAATCAATATTTAATCAATATTTTTATGCCTTCTTTATTTGCTTGTGAAGTCTTTCTTCTAATTGCCTGTTTCTCACTCTCAGATGCCTGAATTGTCACCTCTTTATTTTTTCTCCTTATTTTATCTGAAGACCTATTGTGTGTCCCAGTTACAATCTTAAAAGCTCCATTGAGGGGACAGTGCATTAAATTTTTATTAAAATTGATTAGATTTGATTAAAATTTACTTTCACTACTACATCAATTAGGCTTTAGAGGTAAAAAAAGTTATTACTTGTGCAAGTGAGAGCAGTTCAAAACAGTCAGTAAAAATCCTTTCTGTATCAACTGCTTGGATTGCATTATCTGCTCCTGTGAATCTAATGCCATAATTACATCTCAAAATCCTTCAGGCTACATGTGAACCCTTCAACTGAGATGTGAATCTCTATAGGTAAAAAAAGCCCTCTGTCCCAAGCTTATAAGAGAGAAATGAACAAAAAAAAATTAAGCAGGCAGAAGTATTAGTTTCACCTTAACATGTCACTTTACCGGAAATGAAAGTATGACTCTAAAGAAAAGATCAGTCTCTCAGGTGGAAGTTGTAATGTAAGATGACCTACATGGAGAAACCTGCTGCTGATCAGAAGTCATTGTCCCCCCGCTGTTCCTCCATTGTGTCTGACCTGGATGCGACAATCCTATCTGGGGCTGAGATTTTGTAGTCTCAACAGCTGCTCCACCAAAGGCCAGGGGCTTGGCATGTGGTTTCCAAAGGTGTCTGTGCTCCTTCCCATGTGGTGACTGCCAGCCACAGCCAGTTAACACCAGCACATTAACACTAGAATAACAGCAACGTGTCAGCCACAGGATCATTATCTAGTGCAGGTCTCTGATAGTGGGAAATCTGTGAATTCAGCAAATTAAAACTGAAAGGCTCCTGAGACCAGCCCTCAACATGTTCGGGGCAGAATCATTTCATTTTCCCACTGCACTGAAACCTCATGGAGTAAGTTCTATCTCTGTGACTTCATATACTGTGAAATAAGCAAGGCACTGTCTGCTCAATGATTATTTCAGCATTTTTAAACAGTTGCATGATTTTTAACAGGTAAACTGGGCGAACCATATTTCAGGATATCTGAAAAACTGGATGTTACAGAGTGCATATCAGGAAGTTACCCCCAGCCCTCTGTGAAGTGGACATTTTGCAAAACACAGGAGAAGAGGTATGGCACAAGTTTTTATGCATAACAAACCTCTAGACTGAAAGTCTACCATCTTCTGATGGGGAAGGGAGAGACTTTGTACTGTTGGGTCTGCCCATTGAGCTGGCTGTGTAACTGAAGAGCTTTGGGTCAATGCGTTTGCAGGAGGATGCAGTGGGCTCTGCTGGGCTGCACACCAATGTGTCTGCATGACTCACTGTTGGAACATGGGAGCACATATTTCTTAGAAACGTTGGCTGTTGTGTTCTTTTGGAAACCTCCAGCTCTTGGCTTGGAATGTTGTTCCAGATTTTGGTATTTTAACGTCACCAGAACAAATCAAAAGTATCTCCTTTCCCTCCAGTTTTTTCACTTAAAAAAAAAATACATATATGTATATGCTTTCATTAAAGCTGGAGAGATGTCATAAGGAATTACGTTTTTTCCTATCTAAATGATTTTTTCTCATTCTGTTAACATATTTGATTGATTCTTTAACTATGTGAATGTGCACAAGTAAGCAGCCCATAAGTTCAAAGAAAACGGACCTCAGTGTGTTTTATACCGTGGCCATAGACAGTGCCTTTCTCTGCTGTGTGGCAGTTTGGGATCTGGGATTTCACTTCTGTTGGATCTGCAGCAGCTCCCAGCATCATGAATTCAGGGATGTGATGTGAAAGCCCAACCTATATGATTTCACTGTTTAGTTATAGAATTAGCCATTCATGCGCCGTTTTGAGTATACTCAGGTCATTTCAGATAATTCTTAGCCTAGGTTGTGACATTTTTATTTTCTTATCTTTTCCTTTCCTAGTTCCTTTTTATTCTGCTGTGTAAGATCCAATTTTCCCACTATTGTTTGCATATCCTCATGGTTGGAGATTTATCAGATTTATTCGCTTGAGGTTAATCAAATGAGTCAATGAATAATTGTGCTTGTAATTACAGTTGCCTTAATAAAATGCACGAAGACAATGGAGAAATAGATGGCATACAGAAGGTACAATATGAATTACATTTGAGTGAATTGTTTGAAACTTATATATGGTGCAGTGCAGCTAATGACCTGGGTAGAGAATGCACCAGCCTCCTTACTATGGGTGATTTCACCCTAGAATTTCTGTATGTTTGAGCTGGATCCTGCTGCTGGAGTTGGTTGCACTGCTTGCCTGAATACACTTTCTAGACTAAACTGTTTGTACCGCTGGAACAAATCTAACAGTGAATGCAATTGCTCTGTTTTGTATTTAATTGCTATAGCTATCTGTGGTCTCTGTAAAAAGTGTCTTGCCTTTTCTAAAGAATTATTGTCCATTTCTGCAGGCTTTTAGGACTCTGTTGCAGTGAACATGCTTCAAAATATCCTTAAAACATATTAATTTTTGTTTGTTTGTCTTTTGTTTGTTTGTTTGTTTTTAATAAACCTGATGAGCTAAACACTGTGCTATATATATGCAGCTTGTAAATGATGACAACCATTTGGTTTGAGACATCTAAATCCATCAAATTTTCTGATTTCATGGTTAATGAGTAATTTTCTCAACTTCTGATCATCATTACAATATAATAATGAATGCCTACACAACATTAGAAGAAGAAACATTGATTTAAGTGAGCATTTTTGCAAGGCATAATCTTAGCTGTTGTTTTGTGACTATGCTTCATTTTGTAGATTTAAATGAAAGACAAGCAGAACCTTTACCTGAGTTACTTCTCAAAACTGGAGAGCCACTGCTGATCAGATGCAGAGCTGTTTATCGTAATTACAAATTCAGAATAAATTTATCGTTTTAAAACAAGAAGTCCAGCGGGTAAGAAAGCAGCATGCTTTAAAATGAGCAACACGAGACACCACCAACTGGTTAAAAAGAAATCTTTGTTAACATGTAGAATCACCAATTTGAAAGCTTGGAGTACCAAACAGACCACTTGGCCATTAGGATCCAGTACGTGTTTACTTCAGCTGCAAGGGAAGGCGACAGCAGACGTTATACCTGCTCTTCTACAGCTCATCCAAGTCAAGCTGCTTTGGTTACTGTCAATTCCAACCCCAGTATTAATTTTGCCCCTGGTCTGGCTGCTGCTTTGCTTTGTTTTCAGTATAGTAGTTCCTTGATTGCAGGTGTGGAACTTGTGCTCACAGTGACTTCTGAGGAAAAATCCTACTTGCACGTGCCAACGGACTAGGAAAGCCAAGAGATTAATCTGAACTGAGTCATTCAGGTTCCTGAGGATAACAAACTTCTTCTTTCCAAATTGCTTTCCAAATAATTCTCACTGAAAGACAGTGCTTTTAGAGATGAAAGGAACAGGCACTGGTGGAAGGCTTCATGATTATTTCTTGAAGCACAGGTTGGGATTCAGCTCGTGTCGCTGTAGGAGACTCCCAACCAACGTGACACAAAGCCATAGCAGCTTCTTGAGGGGACACTAAGCTTTGTCCTGGAGCTTCTGGGAAGAGAAACCTCTGTGCTATCAAGTCAGATGTAGGCAGCTGCAGAGCATACGAACAACTAGGAGAAAAGCCCTTCAGAACACACAATTTCTGGAGCTGGCCGAGAGTATTACGAGCATGACCTGTCCCTGTGTTCTGCTATTAATGCTCTGTATATTAGTTTGGCCACAGTCTTGAGACTACCAGCTGGTCTCAACTATTGTGATATAAAAATGATCTGCTCCAAAACTCCACCCTGAGTTTTGGAAAATTGTAGCCATGATCTCAGTCTCCTCACCATGTCCTCCATCTGTGTCTGCCTGGTAGGGAATCTACACCCCACCTGCAAGCAGGATCCTTTCAGGAGCTCATTGCTGCAACACAGAAGAAAAGCAGATAAAACATTTGCATCAGGCCTGACCTGGGTCTACTGGGAGCCAATCAAGTAATTGCGTGTCTCTTGGAGGTGGTTTTCTCACCCAAGACACAGAACAAAAGAGAAAGAACCATTTCTTTTTATGGCAAGGGAATGACTGACAAATGGCCATTTGAGTTTGCCAAATTATTTAGGGAAAGGAAGATCTGTGGAAGAATTCTAGGTCAGTTACTTGTGGAACTAGTAGCAAAATGAAAACTTTTGCACGAAGTGTGAACAGAGCACAAAGAGATCGCAAAAAGCCCATGATGACAGAGCTGGCAAACTGCCTCACAAGAGAGCTGCTACAACTGTGATGGTAGGGAGGAAAACCTGAAGCTCCAGTGACAACTGCTGCTGTTACTAGCTGGTCTATTTGTCTCCTGCCTCTCAGGCACTGAAGTGAACTGTTCTTCTAGCACCAAGCTACACAGGGCCTGAAAATTCAAAAAATCTCAAATATATCAAAGGAAACTTCATTCTACTTCGGCAACATGTTAATATAAAAGCCAGCAGTCTCAAAAGTAACCCATAACAGCCTCAGCAGCAAACCATAATTCTCAGGTGGAGATAATATGCTGACTAAGTACAGCATTGGAAATAAGGCACAAAAAAGAAAGCTGTATTCTGGGCAGTGCTGCTGAAGTTGGTGTTGGGAGCCATTTTGTGCCAGCTGTGTGTGGAGTTGAGTTCTCCATCCCCAAGAACCAGGCTCTCTGAAGCATCCGTCACTACTCCGATCTTAGATATAGCTACTTTCAGAATTTGAAACACCTTAGGTAGGGGTGGTAGGAAGTGAGAATACTTGCCCTGGCCTCTTCAGAAATGACTTTTCCAGTGCAATATCCCCTTTTCAGCCTCTGCTTACTTCTGAGCAGGAAGTTCTGCAACAGTTTACAATAGCTGAGCATGATACCTGGGTAGGGCAAGATCCTCTTATTTCCCTAGTACCAGTACTCAATTCAGAAATATCAGCTTCTCGGACCCATACAGGTCTAAGTGTCATATTGACAGGGGACACGTGAGTCACTCTCTGTGGAAGGTTGTACATTTGTAAATTAAATTTTGTTTTCATCACATTTCCAAGGTTATACAGGGACATCATGTGCAACACTTCTGATGCATCACAGCTTTTAGCCCGGTGTATTAATGACATCTATTTCTTTAGCAGATCTGTGCTAGCACACCAGGCTCAATTTCAACAGTGGTACATACAGAAATTTCATTCTGTTGTCTGTGTTATAGGGTAGCAACCTCTGAAATGGTTGGTGTCCTACTTTCAAATCATCACTATTCATGAGTCTGCGCCCACAGCGACACCAGGATTGGTGGTGATGTAACTTTATCAAGAAGCTGGGACACTGCATTGCCTAGGGAGTTTACCTAAAACAACCACACTGATGAATGGCCTTCTAGTCTCTAATGTCTCATCTCGTAGCCAGACACATCTTGCTTGCTCTTTGCTACTTGATACTTCAGCAGCTTATCTCATCCTCCTAAGTTGGTCAAATCGAGCAGGGTTGTCAGACACTGAAGGCTAAACAGAGTTTGTGCCAACAGCTGCAGCTGCAAGGCTCTGTGTTTCTGCAGGTCTTATCTTCAATTTCAACCAGTGCTGAATAAAGAATTTTTAGCAGTATGCACTCTGAATTTAGGAATATGTGAGATATTTTGCAAACCACATTAGGTTTAAAGTAGCAATAAACTAACATAATAAATGCAGTGGCACAATAACTTTGATTCCAGCCTCAAAAATTTCAGCTCACCTCTCTATCATGGCAGAAATACCCTAAAATATGCAAACAAACAAACAGACAAACAAAGGTAAGTTTAAAAAAATAATAATAAGGAAGTGCTATTTTCTTTCTGCTTCAAGAAAACTACTTTTTCTGAGTGCTTTTTTCTGCTCCAAGGTCCCTGTGTGCACTCTGGAGAAAGCCTTCACTCTTGGCAAGCTGTGTTGTTAACACTGCACATACAGATGACCTTGGACCTGGAAAGATGTGTTCCAAAGGAGCATTCAAAAGATGAAGGTCTAATTTATAAAACCAATAAAAACTTCTGTATAAAAAGGAGAAGTGTCATGGAAAGGATTGCTTCTTGTTTTAAAATATGAACATTTTTGTGGTTTGTATGGGAGTTTCCAGATAGTACTTTTTAAACCAGACAGTTAGACAGAGACAAAACATACCAAACACAACATAGGGTTGCAACTAAAAGAGAAACTCTCTGAAGAGATACTCCAGTCCATTAATATTTCTACAGTGCAGTTTTTTCACCATGTGGCTGATTTAACACTGGCACAAGTTTCCCATAAGTCCAAACTCAACTGGACAAAGATCTGGGCAACCTTGTCTAGGTGGACCTGCTCTGAGCATCTGCAGAGGTCACTAACATCTATGATTCTGTGATCTTTACAGAGCTGATCCTAGCTCTGCTGATGCCATCAGGACAGTTGCCTCCCACATATGAGCTGTTCAGTTTCTTTGGGTGGGATTCATTGCAGCTCATGAGACATCTAGCCCCAACAGTGACTTAGGTTCCTCCAGCAGTCAGTGTCATGAGGCAAGTATTTCCAGAGAACTCTTAAGTATATATTTGTTATCTTCTATTTTAGGATGGGATATATCCAGACATGCCTGTCCCATTCCACTGAATGTATCAGAGGTCCAAACAAGTAGCTTAGGTTAAACACTGAAGTTCAGACAGTGCCATTAGGTGAAATCCCACCCAAGCATGGAAAATACCAGCAGTATATGTTCAGTGCACACCGTCAGAATGCTTTCTCGTGTTCTTCTCACCTTTCATCAACTAATTTTAATTTAGATGGGGAAATAAGTGAACAGTTATAAGACTTATTTACAAAATCTTCAGCACATTTCACAGAAAGAGAAACAGTGACTATCAACATCTGGTTATGCTGGTGGTGGCACATGGTTTTGTTCCCTGCTAGATGCAACTGTTAGCACCTGGAACACACATATAAAACAAAGTAAAAATAATGGAGTTACTGAACCTGGGGTTCTGTAGGGTGGGTAAAGCAGTAATGTCGGAGCATTTTAGAAGGGCTGACCAAATGCCTGTCACATATCTACAACTCCAGCAGATATCACACAGGCTCAGAGCAGAACACGGTGACATCACTTCAATACCACTTTTGAAGCATTATCTACATTTGATTAACAGGATGACTTTTGTGATGTAACAGGGTGTTTTTTTTCACTTGTGACAACTAAAACAAAAAACATACAGATGTCAGAACTCATTCATTAAGCAGTTCAGCCTTTTTAACATAATATCAATATTATCTCTCCTTCAGAAGAAGGATTTATGAATATAACTTATTCTAGAGAAGATTTTGAAATTGGTGATGAAGAGTTTTGCTTTGAAGTTAACTTTACAGCATATCTGCCAGTTAAATGCGTATAGTTGTTTTCCCAGAAAACATTTCCATGTGAGCAAAGTTACAGTGAGGATGGACACAGGTACTGGAATACTTTGATATAATTTCAAGTGTTTCCATTTTATGTCTAATTTGAACTGATCATCGTTTGTATTTCATACTCCCTTTGTATTTTTTAACATGTGGATGGGCCAGGTGATAAAGTCATATTAGCATATGGTAGTCCAATAGTAGTTTGGTTTTCAACAGCAATTTGTTCAGATAACCTACAGAATCTCTTTATCTTCCATGATGTAATGAACCCTTGGTAAGCTATGCAACTTTTTAGATTATATGCATTTTACCATTCTCTCTCTCTCCAACATAATTTCTCAGTTACAGCTCTTTTGCAGTATTCACACTGGATCTCACATTCTGTATGTTCCTCTTTTGCCTTTGTGTTCTTGATGATGTTCCCAGTACCTTCACTGACGCTCAATTCAGGCCTAGGGCCCTGTAGTTTCCCAGGCTGCCTTTAGATCTGTTCTGCTCTGCCTGTGCCACAGAAACACACCATGCTACTAATTACTTAGGTCATGTATTCTTCCATTGTTACAAAATATGTTGTGAATAAATCTGCTATTTATCTACCTTTTCTGTTCGTATTTTCTAAAATGAATTTCTGACACAAGTCCAGTTTAATGCTAATGTTTTCTCAGTTCCCCAGGCTTTCTAATCTCTTGATAGATTATCTAATTTCCTTCAGAGTTTCTTTCAGAGTAGTCCCATACTTTCAAGGTAGCAGCTCTTATTCACCTTGGTGAAAATAAAGCCAATCTGCTCTTGTAAAGTTTTAGCTTTGAAACAAAGCAAGATGTAGGCAGATGTTAATCTACCCACACTAATTTCTTTACATATTCCTATAATCTGCTTAAAACTGTGTCACAGCCTTGATTTCACTTTTTTTGCTTCATTTCCATAGTGTTTTGGTACATCTGATCATATCCAAAAGCTTCCGAAGTCATCTTTACAACAGACTGGTCTATTTGTTGCATCAGAAGGATATTGAAGTCAGACCTCTGCATGTTTCAGAGACAGTTCAGTGGAGATCAGTAAATTGTCATCTCCAAGCAGTGGCCACAGGAACTCTGTCCCCACTGATAAAGTGAGGGCTGTCATCAAACTTTGATAGTGTCAGTGACTAATCTGCATGCCTGACATGGGCTAGGCAGGTCTGTTCTTTGAGGTCAAGAATGACTGTGGAGATGAGATCTCATGGGATAGATGTGAATTTGCTCATCCTTACCCAGTAATGCCAAATTTATTTGCTTAGCGACTCTTGTGGACTTGTTAAGAGTGGGAGTAATTTTTTCTCAGACTCTTGGCAGCTAGTGTAATTCAATCCAGATAAGAAGGTGCTACGGCTTGAGCCAGCAATAACAACTTTGAGAGATTTTACACAGCTTAGGTAACCCACTAATCAGAAGGGTGCAGCTGCTGGTGGCCTCCATGCATCTGTCACCTCAGATAACCTCTGTGGCCCAGTGCAGCTGGGGAACTGTTCCCATCTGCAACCCCACACTGCTGGAGCTTGCCCAGGAAGAGTTGGGGATTTTGTTCAGCTTGGTGTCTCTAGAAGTGGCAGGGGGAACAATGGGGGGGAATTCTGCCTATAAGCTGTAGCACTGTAGGTTCTGGCATAATTCTAAAGCAGAAGATTTCTCAAGACAGAACAAAAAAACATCAACTTATATCTTAGCATATTCTGAATCTAACTTTGCTCTTACCTGATGTCTGTGCAATCCTATCTCTTAACAGTTCTACTTTACTCCTTTCACATCCGTTTTCATTTCCTGTTTTTCCCTTTTCTGATTTCTGTCATTTCCTTATCAAACTGTTCTTCCTGATTATACATTGTATTAAATTTTATTAATTACCCCAACCCGCTCTTTAGCATTTCATTTCTAGTCTCAGTGATTCATCTCTCCATCAGTATCCTTATGTTTTCAGTGATTGCTTCAAAATTTCCATTTTCTATCTGCTTTTGTTGTCTCTGTGTTCAACCACAGTGATGATTTCCACTTCCCTCCTAAGAGCAAATGAGTTTTCATATGGATAATGATTTCTGTTAGATTTATATTACTTATCTCACATCCGCTTAGGTTCTCACATATCTAAGGCATTCTTCTTTAATGATTTTTTCATTATTTTATTAGGATTTAATCCTTCAGACCTAGGATTTCAAAAGCAGCAAATCGTTCATGGTTTGCCCTGCCTTTGGGGTCTATTTTGAGGCATCGTAAAAGAGATCTGACCTCAGAAAAATCCCTTGAGTTGAAGGGACATTTTTAAGGCCATTTCAGATGAAGACATTCGAAAATCAGTAACTTGATAAGGATATGTTGCATTCATCAGAATGCAAAATTCCCAATGGTTTCTGTGTGAGTTTTCTTGCATTGGAATTGTGTGGTGATACTTGTGTATTAGTTCATTTATAAGTATCTTGCTTAATGAGAAACACCACGTTTTTAATCCTCTAGATTGCTTTTTCCAAGCTAATTATTGTATTCTCTTACTTTTTCTATTGCTGATATGGTCTTTTTAATGTCTACTTCCAACTTCCTAGAACCAATAGAGTCAGAGAATATTCCAATTTGGAAGAAACTCAGAGGGATCATTGAGTCCAACCCCTGGATTCACACAGGACCACCTCAAATCCAATCCTTGTGTCTGAGAGCACTGTCCAAATGCTCCCTGAGCTACAGAATTAGCAGTCAATCAAAACAGCTGCACTCAAAATGCTAACAATTAAATCTAAGAGTTTCTCTTAAGTTTTCATCTAACGTTGATGAACTGCAAAAGCTGACATTTAAATCTGACCACCATTCTGACAAAAAATAATCTAACCAAAAGGACAAAAATAGGATGCCAACACTGCATGGTGATATATTACCCTCTCGCTGCCTCATTTTCACTAACGAGGTCAGTCATGCATCAGTCTTTATTTCACTGTAGTCCTCTGTTAATAGTTACTGCTCAGGGACTCATTAGAGCTCTCCCTCACCATCTCTACTGTCACAAGCATCTTCCTGCAGGTTTGGGTCTTGGTTTCTTACCATCCATTGGTTCACAGACCATAGTGGTTAGCAGAAGGCTTCCTCCTGCAGAAATATCTTGTTTCTTTCTCTCACTGAAAATGGACTTCAGGTGATGAACTCATCTCTGAGTTTCCATTAGGTCTTCTGATCTGGAGAGGTTTATCTTGCATTATACTAACTATCGTGCTTCTATTTTGTAATACTTTTTATCGTGTCAGCTAGAAACTCACATAGAAATCCTTCAGAGAACAAAGAACTTGAACCTTCGCTGATCATAGCATCTGCATCAGGATGTGTTATATACCTTTTCTTCCAATGGACTGGTCACAAAGTCACAGCCTTACAGCCCAGATACACTCAAGGAATTAAGAAGAAAGTTGCAATGTGTGATCAGTACTGCAGGGAGAAAGTAATCCTCTAAGACATTCACATTATTTCTGGATTAATGTTAATGATATAGTCTGGATTCATCATTAGAAGGCACTGAATTGTTTCAGACATGTATATGAATATTGACTGCATCTGAAATCTTTTTTCAAGACAGTCTTTTGTACTTCCCCTCTTTTTCTTTGCACCGCAGCATTTCTTCAAAGTTCTGCAATCATCATCACCGTTCTGGGATATATGTATTTTATGCCGAGAATGATAATATGGCCATGACAAAAAAATTCACTCTGTACATGAGAAGTAAGTGAGAAAAGAATCCCTTTGACAGTGTGGCCAAATCGGGGAGGAAGGACCTTGATCTCTCAGTTAGGGTTTATCACTGATGTAAGTGGGGGTTAGATGTTGTTTTTCCCTTTTACTGAGTTGTACGATAGAAGAGATACAATTAAATGTTCATTATCTCCATCCATATTGAGCTTAGCTGACTTAAATTTCAGAGTGATCTCTGACTAGATATTGAATTCTATGGTTGAGTCACCAGCCTATGAAAGAGGAAAAAACTGTTGATGTAGTCTACCTAAACTTCAGCAAAGCTTTCAACACTGTCTCCCACACTATTCTCCTGCAGAAGCTGGCAGCCCACAGCTTGGACAGGTAGGGTCTTTGCTGGGTAAGGAACTGGTTGGAGGACTGGGCCCAGAGAGTGGTTGTAAATTGAATTATATCCAGCTGGTAACTGGTCATAAGTGTTGTTCCCCAGGGGTCAATACCGGGGCCTGTCCTGTTCAGTTTCTTTACTGATGACCTGGATGAGGACATTGAGCGCACCCTCAAATTAGCAGATGACATCAATTTGGCAGGAAATGTCGAACTGCCTGGGGATAGGAAGGTCTTACAATCAATGTAGCAAGAGGTGACTACTAGCAAGAAAGGTCAAGGTTCAGGTGTTAGGCAGGGCCGGTGAAAGAACATCCAGCATGGGGATAGATCTGTCCCAGCATTAAGTCCAAGAGGACATACTGTCCTGGGTTAAATATCTCCATATCAGGGATGGACAAATTCTCCATTACATGTCCTTTTAGACATGAACACTATGCTGGGGTCATCCAGGCTCACAGAGAAGGCATGTCCTCTTTCGCTGACCAGCAAAAGCAGCATGACCCATAAACACTCAGCATCATTCTCCATGCCTGGGTTACAGTAGTGCACCGTAGTGTGAAGAGAATCATGGTTTTACTTTGTGTCCTTCTAGTTTTAGCAGTAAAGCTGTAGAAATAAAATGGCGAATACTAAGGAGAAGAGTCCACTTATCAAATCAAAGGAGTAAGTTATTCTCTTTTTTTCTCCTCCCCTTCGTTTACCATCAACAGAAGAGACAAAATAAGAGAAATTAGTCATATACTAAAAAAAAAAATAATATTTCTAAAGAAAACCACAAACCCTAGGAACCCTTTGAAATGCAGCGGCTGTATTTTAACCCTACAGAGACAGAATATATTCAATTACTGGAGAGATACATAGTACATAGTGACTGGAAGCATGCACATTAGGTGGTAGCTTTCTGTGGTCAGTTTATGTCTTTTTCTATTATCTTTTTTCCCCGAAGACATTTGTGAGGTAGAGCAGTTAGTCTGGGGACCATTTGGTATGTAGCATATCCATGAAGGCAGCACCACCTCAAACATGCCTGCCTGCAGCTCACATGCATGCACAGTCTTGGCTGGTGTGCTTGATTGTCTCCACTCTGAACCATGGCTGTAGCTTAATCCATCACTCCATGCTGGGGAGCTGTAAGGCAGCCACCTCCACGGACATGTTGCAGGAGCCAGACAACCAGAAGTGGGCTGCCAGGGCAGTGCCGGAGCTGAATGCTTGCTCTCAGTCAGAAAAGCAGAAATTAAGATTTCCACTGTTGGCTCTACCACTGTTTTGTTCTGGCCATGCCTGTGTAGAGAAGTGGCTGCTGTGCTTGCCCACAGCACCAAAGCAAGGGGCCAGAAGAAGGGGGAGAGCTGAGAGCTGCACCGAGCTCTCACGATAGCATCCAGGTAGGTTATTTTGAAGCCACAGAAGCAGATGGGAACCTCAGCAGATGTAGTATTATCACATAAACATAAAGGTTTTGGTTACCAGGGCACTGACAGCAGTTGTCTTGTGTCATCTGGTTGCAGGAAAACCTGAAGTAACAACACAGTTATTACTCAAGCAGATCTCCTGCACTGCTGACAGCCGTCCGGCCCCATCCTAGGTTTGGAGGGACTGTCCTGACCTGAACTCATCCAAGTAAATAGTCTTCTCTCTTTGTTGCAAAGAGTGTATCTGAGCGATCCTTTATTAAATGGAGAAAATGGGATATTGTGGCCCACTCCAGGGGAGTTGCAATCACCAAAACTAGGGGGAATTTTCCTTATTTTTGCTGACTTTGAATAAAATCTGTAAAGATGTGTATCTCAGGCTCTTTACACTGAAATATGTCCCCCCACCTCCTCAGATACATATCTACAAAGTTGAGGGGCATCTGTGGAATGTGCTAGTTAGTATGGGTTTGATTAATTGGTTAAGCTTTGGTTAATACAGCTGTTGCAATGACCTGAAGCCACTAAAGTCAGTGGGAGTGTTTCCAGTAAAGTCAGTGAGAGTGTTTCCATTTCCTCTATTTATTCAGGGCAGTGAGTCAGGCCCTAAAATTTCATGAGAAACTGAGACAGCATTGAGCTGCTTTATGAATTCTGTAGCTTTTATTTTAGATGTGCTAAAAACTAATAATCCCACAGTTGTAGAAGAGCACCAGGTTGAATTATCTTCTGAAATATTATGTATAAAACTCTGAGTTTTTCAAATAGATGTGAAAAAATTACATTGACAACTTTGTCAACCGTATTTCTGCAAAGGCTTCCAAACATCAATCTTTTTTTTGTGTAGAAATTGAAGAAGAAAGAAAACATCCAGCTAGAGAGTTTCAAATTCTCCTTGAAACGGCTTTCTGGAAAAGAAAACGCTGTGGCTTTTTCTTTTCTTGAGAACTTCCACAAGTAGAAATTAATCCTGTATGCAAAGCTTTATTAATTTATCTATGAATTTTTTTCATGTGGACAGTAAGTTAAGCAGTAAGTTGATGAATGATAGAAAAGTAAAAATCAAAAGTTGTTTCTGTGTGGGTTTCCTTTCACTCAGGTATAAAGTTCTGTGTTTCTACATATCACATCTTAAATAAGCCATTTGTGTAGGGTGAGTGTTCTTCATTTTAAGCCTTGAGTGAGAAACTTGTGGTTGAAATCACATCTCTTCAATGGAAGGAATCATAACTTTTGCTCTGGCTTCATGCTGTATTTGTTGTTTTAGTAGCAGCTCAAACAGTAAGGTGAAGGCACAAGCAGTAGGAATGGAAGGAGAGTGAATGTGAACCCAGTGTGGGTGTAGAGAGCCCGTTTAATCCCCTGCCCACCGTGCCACGTCTATCACAAATACATGGCACTGGTAACTACACTGAAACCTCTCTCTGGCACTGACAAAAAAAAAAAAAACCAACAAAAAACCCTCATCTATCCTCATCTTCCTCCCTTCCAATGCAGATGTAAGACTTGTTTTGAAACATCCCACCTTCTCTCCTGGGAAAAGTAAGTGCAAGCCAAAAATCAGAACTGGACTGCTTTGTTTTCCAGCTGTACTGAAGAAATCAAGGAAGGGATCCAGAACTTCTTGCCAGAAGGAGATCTCTAGGGTCATGGATTTCAAGCAGTATTTTAGATGTAAAGGAGACAGCAGCAGTGTTCTCTGTTGAATGCTGTGCAAGCAATTTGGTTGGCTCCAACTGCAAAACAGAGCTTCATTAACCTGTCAGGTACCAGAACTCAGTGTTTTAGTATGGATTTTCTCAATTTAATTAAAGCTGTCACGATAAAGCCTGCAATGTTTTTTATCTGGCTAAATGGCAGGCCTGTAATAGCACTAAGGGGAAAACATAAACACTGCGTGTATGCAATGTGGGGACTGGTGGGTGAAAGGGAGACTCGTCTCTTCTCTAATTACAAAGCACAGGACTCCTTCATTAAAATGAGCAGGAATCCCACAAGAAGTGTAAGATGGAATCATGACAATGCTTGAATATGCTTTTTTTATTATTATTTCCATTTAATAATCTTCACCTGGAACCTGGAGTCATCAGCTCTGGGAAGTGCTGAAACCATGCTGGTAGCTGGTGGCAGGTGCTGGCTCTTGCTCCTGTCCTGGCTGAGGTACACAAGGAACAGATCCCTGGTTTGGGATCTGCTGTGCCATCTCTCTTCTTGTAGAGTCCGTGCAAGGCTGCTGCCTCGTTGATCAAGAAAATCAACATGATTATTTGCCCATCCACTTCACATTTGTTATTCCATATACATGCCATAGGGTAAAATATTTCAGATCTAGGAATTATGTTCTGGCACCTGGGAAACATTCTGAAGCACCCAGGCATTCTCAGCACAAAGCTTTACTTTGTCATGGACAAACAAGCTGTTTGCTCCTTTCGATCACAGCTGACATAAACTGCAACCTCTGATAGAATTTGAGCATTTATGTTGAAATGGCAGTAGAAAGTAAGCCTCAGCCTTATGCTCTTAGAAACTGCCAGAACAAGAAGACATACCTCGTGTAGCACTTCCTCACCCGACAGTGCTTTTTTGTATAACCTTGGCTACGTAAGAAATTCCCTACTGAGCAGCAGAACAATTTGTGAAGCACGATTTGTGCAGTCCATTCAATGACGCTGGTGGTTTGGTATCTGCCTACAATGGTTGAGGGAAGGTGCAAGGAGAGAGGAGGGAAAATGAGAAGAGGAATTTCTTACTTCTGCATACGCTCACCAAGTCCAGTTCATGGAAGATACAATACCCTGAGATTTGTTGATTCATGTAACGTGTTTTTGGTTTTGGTTTTGTTTGTTTGTTTGTTTTTTAATGAAAGTGGATACCAAAATTATCCAGAGCTGAGCACCTCCTGCCCAGCTCCCTGCTCTGCTTGTGGCTCAATCACACCTCAGCACAGCAGAAACTCAGACGTGAAATGGTTGCAAACTCTAGAAGCAACCAAGCTGCTTCCACTTCTTCCTGTGCCCTAAATTTTAACCATAAGCTCTGGTACTGTGGGTAGTAACATTTCTCTTTTAAAGTTGCAGGCACTGTTTCTTCTCTACCAGATAACGCTACATTCTGTGTCTTTGCTGGATTTAGCTTCCTACTATTTTTTTTTGTGTGTATACTCATTTGTCATAAATGCAAAAAGGTAAAAGCAAGCATCAGTACCTTCATTCCTACCAGGCTGTTTCTTCTTCTTAAAAACGTTTTTCTGCATTTATTTTTCCTTCCAAAGCAATTTAGATACTAAACTAGTTGCAAATGATACAGGTGATTGAACCACTGGATCACGAGTACATCTACATTGATTTCCGTGAATATGAATATGATCCCAAATGGGAATTTCCCAAGGGAAAATTTGAAGTTTGGTGAGCAGTCCACAAGGCAAACCATACTGTTGGAGTGGCAGCCCATGCTGTAGCACCTACTAATAACACTGGTCTTTGGGTCTTTGTAGGTCAGGTTCTCGGCTCTGGGGCTTTTGGGGAAGTGGTGAATGCTACAGTCTATGGGATTAGCAAGGTGGGAGACTCAGTGCAGGTTGCAGTTAAAATGCTGAAAGGTACGATAAACTCTTGGAGCTTTTTGCCAGTAGTGATATTTTCTATTGACTCCAAAGCACAAGCAGCACAGAAACCCTTTAAATGCAGATGGTCAGCAGTTAGGCCTCACAAATGCTTAACTCCCTAACCTTTTTATAATACTTCTAAAAGCATGTTTCAGTTTTGGAAGGTGTTGCTGAAGAGCTTTTTTCCTGTGACATGTTTCATTTAGTCCTACACAGCAGAGAAGGTCTGTATTATGTGGGGAAGGATGGAGCTGTTGCATATTCTTTGCCTCCTGGGTCTGAGCAAGCTCATTTGCAAAGCCTCCAGCAAATCCTCCTGAAACTCATTCTTCGGGGCACAAAACCACTTATTTCCATCCTTCCTTATAGGTCAAGCATCTTAAACATCCGGTTCCCCTTGTTGCTTTGCTCTGGCTTTCCTCCCCACTCATAAAAGCAGTGTCCAGAAGTGAGCATCCCTGGCAGCCAGCAGAGCTCACCTGTGGGTCTGCAGAGCAGTGCATCCTCCCAGACTATCGTCTCTCGCTCATATCCTTGCTCCTGCTTTCCTTCTTCGGTCCACTGTTTGATTGTTGTCTTTGTGGGAATCCATCTTTATTATTCCAGCTCACGTCTCCTGAAAACTTGCTGAGAAGCAAAACTGAAGTTATTGCTGAAATACACTGTGGCCTCCTTAGCTATGCTATGCCACACTTTTTTAGGATGTCCCCAAATTAACTGTGAATCCAATCCATTTAAAATGAAGATTTGAATGTGACAAAGCATCACAACCATTTGCATTTTTAATAATTTGCTGGAGGTTTACAAATCTGTGTAATTACTCTCTCAGAAAAGTCTGGCACTTCAGAAAAAGATGCTCTGGTGTCTGAGCTGAAAATGTTGACTCACATTGGAAGTCAAGAAAATATTGTGAACCTACTAGGAGCTTGCACTGTGTCAGGTTACTTGCACTTGTTTAAAAGTACCAAATAAAACAAGTAGAATGATGAAGGCTCCTGAACAGAAAAGAAATATTAAAAATAGATAATTGTCAAGAGCATTGAAAAATCCAAGCCTTCTTTAATCACCTTTATTATCACTGATTAATTAATATTAATGAGTGGCTAGCGATATCATTGAGGATATTGCTGTCTCAAAAAGTCCAGTTGGAGCCAATCCAGGAGTGAACAGGAGTGGATAGACAGGGGCCTTCACTGGGATTTTCAGCCTACCTTGAGAGATGGACCACGGGGGAAATTCAGTTGCATACATTTTCCACAGGGATTTCCACCAGTGTACCTACAGTTCATTTACCTGAGTAGGGGAGGTGGTTGGGATATTTAATACAAATCAATCCTGGAAGAAGATGGGGCATCCTTAAGGCTTAAATTGGGACACTGGTATAGATAGCAGAAGATGTTTACATCTCAAATATTTCAGGACCAATTTACTTGATTTTTGAGTACTGTTGCTATGGTGACCTTCTCAACTACTTAAGGAGCAAGAGAGAAAAATTTCACTGGACACTGACAGATATTTTTAAACAGCACAACTTCAGTTTCTACCACAGTATCTGTTTGGACCAAAATTCCAGGTAAGACATTCAGCAATATTTTAATACTTTGTAAAGCTCTTCTTAGTTTCATTCTCAGCTCTACTGTGAAGGGGTGTGATTACTGAATTACTGAGAGTCTGCATACTTCAAGAAGCAAGGCCTGGGAAAGAACTGAGATTTGATTTTTCTTAAAATGCTCTTATCACTTATCAAAAGACCAGAAATCTCTTGTTTCTGTTTTAAGTTTTGAGAAAATCTTATCTATGCCCAGATTTTTATTAGTCATAACGGATCATGTTATTTCTCTGTAAAACAGTTTATATTTAGTGGATTATGTTTCCCACTGTGTAACCTTGGAAAACCTGTCACCCTCACCAGGAAGGGAGCCCACCTGAAATATGGTGTGAATATGGGTCTGTACAGAGAGAACAAATTTAAAGTCACCCAAACAAGACAAAACATAAATATGACCTCAGAATAAAATGGGATTGCACTCTGTTCTGAGGAAGGTAAAAGATTAATTGTTGTTATCTCTATCAATTCTATTATTATTGTATTTATTTTATTATTGACCGAGCTCGGCTAGACTCAGCAGCACAGGAGGTCCCGTTCTGTTGTCTCTCTTCCCTCCTGTCAGAAGTGTATTTTGCTGGAGCAGGACTTAAGACCACAGATTTATATTTCTGGTCATACTATATATAGCATTTGAGTATGAAAATATCTTTATTTTGTGTCCGAGGAAAGAATACAAAAGATGAATGTTCTTCTTAATGTTGTTCTTTGTAGGAGAGGTGAAAATCCCTATAACAGCCAATAGAATTAATCAGGGAATAAGGGAGGCTATGGAAAATGTGTACTTCTGGTTAATTTTTACAGATGAAATTAAGCATGCAAGCAGACAGATGGATGAAGAAGATGATTTTAATGTGCTCACTTTTGAAGACCTTTTATGCTTCTCTTACCAAGTTGCCAAAGGAATGGAGTTTCTTGAATCCAAATCGGTATGTTGAAGTAGCAAGCTGTTTAGCTAGAAAAGACAGCGAAAACGTCAGTCTATTAAAAGGCAGACGGAGGAAGAGAGCCACACAGTGGCAGACTTGAATTAAACCTCCCTCCCCAGCTTTGTAGCAAAGACTGGCTTGCACTTGTAGGCATGGCCCCAAGTAAGAAACAGTGGCTACATCACACACTTCTCCCTACTCTGGCACTGTTCTCAGCCAGGAGCAACCAGGGACTGCCCAGCTTGCTCACCCTGCAGAGAGTTTCAGAGGAAGGAAGCAGCAATTCACAGAGCCCTGTGTGAAGGCACGAGCCAGGAGAATTATTTCCCTCTGCAGAGTGTCAACCCATCCTGTCCCTCTAAGTGCATTCACAGAGACCTCGCTACCTGCAGTGTACTGGTGACCCATGGAAAAGTCATGAAAATATGTGACTTTGGTCTGGCCAGGGATGTCGTGAATGACTCCACCACCTGGGGCAAAGTGAGTTCATGAGTGGTCTGTGTTTTTCATGATATTTTAAGAATTACAAGGATCCCAGAAAGGGAAGCATCACATTTTCAAATTCCCTTTAGTATTATAGATAACTGTATGGGCAGTGCAGAAATTTCACTTCCTCTGCCCTTGGGAAATGGAGATACTTAGTTTATAATTAACTACATTAAGGTTGTGATTAAGAGAGAGGTCAGGCTTTTTACTTAACAGACATGAATTGTTTCTGGCTGAGCAGGAAGAGCTACAGCAATGAACCTAGTGAGGCCTGTGTCATGGCATGACCTGCCTTCCTTTCCCCATCTACCCAGTTTTGCTTACCTGTTAAATGGATGGCTCCTGAAAGCTTATTCAAGGGGACGTACACCAAGAAGAGTGATGTTTTGTCTTATGGAATACTGCTGTGGGAAATATTCTCTTTGGGTGTATTCTGTAACATGATAAAAGAGCATTGCTTGCCTTTGGCAGCTCATCAGACTCAATCTGTATGTGCTCTTGTGGACTTCATAGTCCTGAGTGCAGTCTTCCTACCACATTTTCCCAGGTGTTACAAACTTCTACAAATTAATTCAAAGTGGATTTAAAATGTACCGACCTTATTATGCTACAAAACACGTGTAAATGGGTTTTGTTGTTGTTGTTGTTTTGGTTTAGGTTTTTTTCTGGGTTATGCACAGAGTAGGGGTTTGTATTTGCACTGTTTATATGATCTCACATTTGTTTTACACTATATCTTGTTCAGAAAAGTTGAAGAAGGTCAGAGCTTTCTCTAACTCTGAAAAATGCATCTTGGTTGTGTAAGTTAAAAATGTTAGAAAGAAAATTCTTGTCAGACTCAAGCTGGATCTGCTCTTGTGAACTCTGTAGTTCATTTTTCCTACCTTTTTCTGCACAGAAGCTGGAAGACAAGGTTAACACACCATTACATGTCAGCCAGAGGGAAATCCTGGCCTCATCTCATGATGAGGATTTTGCTAAGGACACCAGTAAAGCCATGCACTTCCATGTATTTCACCCCTTTTCCTCATTCTTCTTTGTGCCTTCCTCTGATGCAGCATGCTCAGATCTACCCTCTACCTTGGAAAGTCATCCTGGTGCCATGTGATTCTCATCCAATATTTGCATTTCCGTTAAGTCCCTTCCCAGGGACTCGCCTGGGAAGTCACCATGGACGGGGCATCCACCGCATCCCTGGGCAACCTGTGCCAGATAGGAAGAGGCTCACTCCGAGGTGGGGCCGGGAATTTCATCTCTCGACCCCGGCGATGGGAGCGCAGCGGGGCGGGACGGCACTAGGGGGAGCTCGGGGACCGCCCTGCGCTGCTCGGGGACCGCTCCGACGGCACGGAGGGGTGCGGGGAGCTGCGGGCTCAGTGAGACACAGCGGGGCCGAGCGGACAGCACCTTCCGCAATGAGTTCTCCCTCAAATCGGTCGCCCTGGGCTGCCGGCAACGCTCACCAAAATAGAGAATCATAGGATCGTCTGAGCTGGAGGTAATGTTTAAGGGCCGTCTCGTCCAACTCCCTGTGTTGAGCAGAGGAACCTACAGCTCCACCAGGTGCACAGAGCCACGTCCAGCCCGCCACTGAGTGTCCCCAGGGATGAGGCATCCACCACCTCTCTGGTAACCTGTGCCAGAGCCTCATTACTTCAATTATAAAAAAATATTTTCTTTTATATTCTAGTTAGTTTCTTTCCCAGTCTAAGTCTCTCCTCTTTTAATTTGAAACCATTTCTCCTAAACAACCTGTCCCCTTCTTCCTTACAGCCCCCTTTTAGATACTGGAAGGCCATTCTCAGGTCTCCCCTGTTCAGCCTTCTCTTCTCCGGGCTGTACAGCCCCATCTCTCTCAACCTGTCCTCATAGGGAAGTGTTTCACTCCTTGGATATTTTTGAGACACTCCCCTGGACGCACTCCAAAAGCTCCATACGTTGAGGACTCCACATGTGGATGCAGTACTCCAGATGAGGCCCCACAGCACAGAGCAGAGGGACAGGATCACTCCCTCTCTCTACTGGCCATGCTGCTTTGGATGCAGCCCAGGATATGGTTGGCTATCTGGGCTGCGAGGGCACATTGCTGCTCATGTCCAGCTGCCATCCACCTGTACCACCAGGTCTTTTTCAGCAGGACTGTGTTCTACCCTTTTGTCCCCCAGCTTGGATTGATAGTGAGGATTGCTGTTACCCAGGTGTGAGACCTTCTGCTTGGATTTATTGAAATTCATGAGGTTTTCTTGGGCCAAATACTAAGCCTGACTAGGACGCCCTTCTGGTTCTAACAGAAGCCAAACCACTGTGTCTGGGAGGAAGGAATGGGAAATCTGGAAGGGACCCAAAGCCTGAATTCCACCAGGGCCAGCTGTCACCACACAAAGTGCCCCACAGCCCCAGAGCTCATCCAGGTGGGAGTGGTAGGAGGAGTGCAGTGCAGCCCAAGGTAGGGCCTTGCTCTTGGGACATCTGCAAGCAGGAACATGGGGCGAGGCCCTACTCTCCTCCTGAGGAAGGATCTGGGAGTGAATGGGCGGCATGGGGAGCAGCCAGCCACAGCTTCTCCTCGGAGCCAGAGCCCTGGGCTTTGTTTGCTTTGGAGGGAATGGGTTTGTCCCTGGCAGAAGCACCGTCTCCTCCCTTCTTTACAGCCCCAGTTCTCAGAGCGGGCAGTGGGGAGGGGGTATGGGAAACTCTGGCCCTGGGGAGGGCATTTGGGGCAGTGGTTGGAGAAACCCCCCTGAGCTGTGTAATTCATGCAAGAACCCCATCCACCCCCTCAGAGCAACTTTTGCCACCTGCACAAAACATCACCCCTAGAGTCCCAGGGCCCTGCAAGGAGGTGTGTAGTCAACGCCTCCGAAACCTTTGACCTTGCAAGCAACGAAGTGTCCTCACAGTGCCTGAGTGCTGAGTGCACAGCCCTGCAGTACCAGGCTGCTGTGGGGCGAAGAGATGGGGACCCAGGGGGGCAGAAATGGGCAGCACGTGGTGGGAGACACAAACACCGCCTCACAAAGGGCACATCGTAGGGAATGGAATAGTTATGAGGGTGAAGGGACCACTGCCCTCCGTATTGCCCGAGGACCATGGATAGCCCCAGGGCTCGCTGATGGCAGATACACGTTGGTAATAATGCATTCACTATTGGGCACTTTCCTCGGGGCTCAGCACGGATGTGGGCAGCAGTGGCCATTCTCCGAGCAGTGTTTTGTGTCTGGGGATGACAGCAGCCATACAAGCTGAGGCCCAACGGCACCTGTCCAAGGGACAGAGCTGTGCTGAGCCGAGGTGAGTTGTGCTGTTCCGTGCCCCCTCCCTCGGCCCCACTCCTTTCCAGCAGAGGCAGCGTTCCGCATCCAGCCCGCTCCTGCAGGCATGTGCTTAAACAAGCCGGGTATCAACCCCACGATAAAAGTATTGGGTTATTCTGCAACGTAATCTACATCAAAGCCTCGGGGGCTGCCGGCTTGAAAAGATCCAAGATGTTTTCTAAGTCCTTATCATGTCTGTGCTTAGGGGGAGCCATAAATTCCACAGCTCGGACACACCAACCCTCGGTTCCTCCTTCCCTTCCCTCGGCCAGCAAAGCGCTTTCAAGAAGGGTTTTTTTTTTTTCACCCTCACAAACAAAGCTCACGGTGCCGGGCCGTTACGGTGGGGGAGAGGGGAGGACCCACCCATCAAACCCCGATCTCCTCCCGAGAGGCAGAAAAATCGCTTCGTGAAAACCTGAACGCAGTCGGAGCACAACAAAAAAGCGCCTGCTGCCCCTCGACGGCGGGGACCGCGCTCGGCCCTTCCCGGGGCTCCTAGGGGCGGTTCGCATGAGGACCCCGACGTCCTGGGATCTGTCTCCAGGGCAGAGCCCCGACGGGGACCTAGTTCCAGCGGGCAGCGGGAGAGCCGTCGGGGGTCCACGCCCGCGGCGTTTCTTCCTGACGGTGCTCAGGCGGATCCCCTCGGAACTGGCGATGCTCTGCTCCTGGTACTGCTCCGAGCAGGGGCTGGTAGAAGGGAGCGGGCGCTGCGAAATGCCGCAGCCAGAAGGGACCGCGGCCGCAGGCGCGGCTGAGGCAGAGCAACTGGTGGATCCTCGTGGAGAGCGGGGATCTGCATGAAAAGAAAGAGGGGAGAAACAAACAGCCCTGCGGGGAAGCATGGGGTCAACGTAAAATAAAATAAAATAATATAAAATAACATAAAAACACAAAATAAAAACATAAAATATGAAATAAAATGAAAACAAAACCCCAAATCCCCAAGTGATGTTTCGCTCCCAGCGGCCGTGGCTTGGTGCTTGTCACGTTTGGAAGGATAGGATCTCATTTCCTCTTTCAGGATCTAGGGAAAAAAAAATGAACATAATAATACTTTTATAATGAATGAAACAAAGAAGGAGAAGCTCCACCTGACCAAAGCTGCCGTCTTGGCCGTGCCCCACGCAGCTTCCCCGGAACCCGGAGGAGAGAAAAGAGGGGGAAACCGCGTGGGTAACACAGTCGTGGTCCCCCAGCCCCTCGCGAAGCCTCAGTGGCTTTGTAGGGGGGACACAAAACTCCTGCCCGGATCGGAACACAGTGTGACAGAGGAAGACATCGGAGCCCACCATCGGGAGGGGCACCTTCAATCCGCTCCGGCCGGAGAGCACCTCGTCCTGCCGGGCTGAGGGTCTGTGAGGAGTTGGGTGCGTTTTGATGCTCAGTGTTCCGAGCTGTGTCGTTTTAATGGCCCCTTCCTCGTTTATGGCACCATCAAACTCCACCGGCGCAGCCCGGCCGTGACACCGCGGGGGGAAACGGCACTGCTTCTCCGGGGCTGCACCTCAAAGGGGGATAGAGAAACTCCATCGCGAGGAGGCGGCAGCCCGGCACCCCGCGTCCCAGTGTGCTGTTGTTATTGTAGGGTCGCAACTGCGGCCATAGGCGACCGCCGAGAGATCGAGAGGGCATTGGGATTTACTGTGCGGGTTCTGAACGATGCACGCAGAGGATGTGACCCGACGGAGGTGGGCCGGGAGCGGGGTTCCGACCTTCCCCGAGCGCCCCGATCCCCACGGGCAGGGATAGGGAACCTCGTGGGACACGTCGGGAGGGATTGCAGAGTTATTCCCGTAGCTCCGGGGCAGCCCCACGCTCGGCACCGAAGCCGCCGTCGGAAGGGGGAAAAAAAGATCGTTTTGTGGGATTTGAAGATGTGAACTTCCCCGTCGAAACGGGAGGATCGCTTCAAAACGGTCACATACTCCTGGGAATAGAGATAGAAGGAGGCCCCCAGACACGCGTGGGGGCCCGACATGTGGGGCCCGTGGGCCCGATGGGACCGCGCTGCTCCGACCCACGGCACTGCAGCGCCCGGGAAAGCCATTTGAGGAGGGCCGGGGCTGCGCTGGGAAAACGGGGGGGACGCTGCAGTCTGCATCCACCTCTCTCCGCGGGTGAAAGATTTCCTCGCTGTGCCATGGGAAAAAATGCAAATATGCAAACGTTTTCTGGCATTGTCCCCGCTCAGGGTGAAAAGTTAAAGCATAAAAGCGGCGGGGGGAATCGAGGTGGGGGGACACCTCTTCAAAGGGGGCTCCTGGACGGGGGGAGCCGGCTGCCGCCCGCGCGCTCGCCGAAGCGGGTTTCAGAGGCGTCGGGGTGGGAAAATCCGGGGGTGCCGAGAGGGCAAGGCTCGGCCCCGAGTGGCCCGGGACGGATGGGAGTGGAGAGAGGTCGGCGTGGGTCTCGCGGCCCGCATTCACCCCCGCGGCTAGGGCAGCGGGTGTTGCGGGTGAAGGCGCACGTCGAGGCCGTCGAGGTCCGGACGGGGCGTGCAGCGCCGGGCCTCGGTGCGAAAGGAGCTGTACCCTCGGCGGGGGGTTCACCTCTTACCTCTCCTTCATCGAGTGGGAGCGGGTGGGAAGCGCTCTAGAAAGACAAGCGGCCGTGAGGTTTGCGGCTTAAAACAACGACGACGACAAAACGACTTTGGGGATTTTTAATCAAAACCTCCCTCCTCGCCCCCAGCACCAACAAGGCGAAGGGGCGACGAAGGCGCTGCCCGATCCGCGGTTCCCATCTTCCCACCCTCGCCCTTAGATCTCCCTCTCTGTCTTTTGCAAGTCTCTCGATTTCATCCTTTGAACCTGTGATTGGAGGTTAAAGTGCACCAGGTTGCAATGGAAGGAGGAAGCTCTTAAACAATAAAGGCTTGAATATTTAGCTGTGATCAGGTCGCTGCCCTCTCCTTATCTTTTTAAATGCAAATCGTCTTTTAGGGGTAGTAGCTATATACCCAGCGCCTCTCCACGTCACCTGCCTTTGGTGTGTCTGGGCCATTACTAATAGAGCCTTGTAAACAATCGTTAATCATGTAAGCGCTGCCGGCCATCGCCTTCGGACCGGGAGCGCTCGGCGGCGGCGAACTGCGCGGGGCCGCGGCCCCTCCGCCTGCCCCCTCCCCGCCGCGGGAGCCCGGCCCCGGGCGGCGGCGCTCCGACGGCCCCGGCAGCGACGCTCCGACGGCCCCAGCAGCATGCCGAGAGCGGCCGCCGGGGCCCCGCCAGCATGTACGTGAGCTACCTCCTGGACAAGGA
>VXAB01005582.1:19649-32091 GCA_013399175.1 Odontophorus gujanensis | reverse complement strand
ATGGGACGGGGGATGGTGGGGGGCGAAACCGACCCACTCGGCGGTGTCTCCGCGGTACTATGGGGAAAGGGCAGAGAGCGAGTCCGTGCCGGGGCGCGGGGCAGGGGCAGGGTAGGGCCGCACCCCCAGTTTGGAGAGGAGCTGCGGGCCCGGGGAGCAGCAGAGCTGCGGGGCGCGCCGTCGGGTGGGCAACCGATTCGCCGTCGGGCTCATCCGGCATGCGGAGGCCGGCGTCGCTCTCCGCTCCGCTCGGCCACTTAGAGCCACTTAAAAGATTTTTATAACCAATTACAGTCATATAAATCATCGGCCGCTGTCGCTCCTCATTCGCTTCTGGCTCGCTGGGTTCCAGCCCCGAGGAACCGGGCGCTGCGGAGGCTGCAGCCCCCACGGTGGGACCCGGAGGTGCGAGGGCGTTCCCCCCCACCCCGCTGCCCCGGGGCCGGCGCCGTGTTCCGTTGTGATGTTAATCCCCCACGGCCCGGCCGGGCCCTCTCCCTTTTATATGATCAGAGCTGCGCGCTGCCCGCTTTGATATACACCTTCCGCTCCCATTGTCTCTTTTTCTTTTTCCCTCCTGTTTATATTTCCAGATATATATGTGGCCGAAAATAATAATAATAAAGTTAAATAGGAGCGGTGACTTCCGCAGCCAGCACCCACCGTGCCCTCCCCACGCCTCCCCCGGTCCCGTGCCCGGCGCTGCCCCCGGGTTGCGGTGTTCCCCTTGCGGGGTCGGTGCGGCGCGGCCGGGCCGTCCGCATTCAAATTGCGCCTTTGGAGCAGCGCGTATGGTAATGCGCGGGGCCGGGGGATGAAAGCGGCCGCCGCCATTTGCTCAGTAGTGGTAATTCAAACAGAATGTGGCTGTCATTAAGGCTTTGAGAAGGGTTTTTCTTTGATAAGATCTCCTTGTCCCTCATTGTTCGGGGTTGTGTTCCCCATTCAGCGGCTCTGGGAGCTCTCTCTGATCGCCCTTGTCTCCTCGCGGGGTGCTTTTGTTGTGCTCTGCGGCACTTCACCTGCACGGACTCGGCCCGAGCACCTGGGGGGGGGAGTAGGGACTGCCCGCGGCCCCGCTCCGTGGGAAGAGGCCGTGAAGCACAGCTTCAATCAGAGCGCTCCGGGAGAGGGGGACACGGAAGGGCCGCGCCGTCCGCCCGCTTCCCTCGGCCCTTTATTTCTGTGCGGGGTTTTCTGTACGATTTTGGAGCCCCACAGATGCTCGCCGGGCCCAACGCGACTCGCTCAGTTCCCTTCTTCTCCTTCTGAAACGAAGTTCCCGTCCGAGCCGCGCTGCCCTTAGCGGGGCTTCACTTCTCCCCATTCTTTCTCTTTTTTCCCCTTTATTATTACCATCTTCTTCTTATTTACCTCCTTTCCTTATTGCTTCATCTTCTTCTAAAGTTGTAAAGGAAACCAGAATGCCACCAGAAGTGCAGACCAAAGTTGTCCTCAGCAAAACGAGCGGGGGTGGCAGTCACACTATTCTCGCAACTTTCGCAGCCCCGGGTTCGAGGGACGGTACTGCCTCCGTCTGCGATTTGGGGTCCGGAGGAGTCCCGGTCCCACCCGCCTCTTTCTCCTTTGCTTTCTCAACGCGGCTTTGTCCTCCGCAGTCAAAACCAGGACGAAGGACAAATACCGCGTCGTGTACACCGACCACCAGCGGCTGGAGCTGGAGAAGGAGTTCCACTACAGCCGCTACATCACCATCCGCAGGAAAGCGGAGCTGGCCTCCAGCCTGGGGCTGTCGGAGAGGCAGGTCTGTGGTCCGCCGCGGGCTGCGCGGGGTTGGGATGCGCGGATCGAGTTGCGCGGGGCAGAAATGCGCGTGTCCGGTTGCGCAGGTTGGGACAAACGGGACGGAGATGCGCAGATTGGGTCGCGTGAATCGAGTTGCACGGGTCGGGTTGCGCGCCTGTCGCGGAGCCCCGTGCTTTGGGACTGACTATCCTTTTTCACTCTTCCCGCACCCGGCAGGTGAAAATCTGGTTCCAGAACCGTCGGGCGAAGGAGAGGAAGATCAACAAGAAGAAGCTGCAGCAGGCGCAGCCCGGAGCCGCGGAGCCACTCAGCCCCTCCGCCCCACCGCTACCGGGCCCCGGGACCGCCCAGCCGCCCACCGGGCTGGGCCCCTCCGCCCCGCAGTGACAGCGGCCCCGGTCGAGCGCAGGGACTGCACGGACCCCGTGGGGACAGCCGGGCTGGGCCGGGGCCGGGGGAGCCCCGCGGACACAGCGGGAGCGTCCCCAATGCACTGCAGCGCCGTGTGTACAGATGTACAGTGAGCGCGTCTCGTCCGGGGAACCGCGGCCGCGGCTTTGTTGTTATTAATATTATTATGGTTTTCTTCTGATATTTTTTTTCTTTTTTTTTTTTTTCTTTTTTCTTTTTTTTACCCTGGCGTTTGTTAGGTGTAAGGGGAGCACGGCACTGTCCGCCGCCCCCAGTGAATCTCAGGGATCGGTGCGAAGGTCTGAGCGATGCTGTTGGGCCGACGATGAATTTTATCGGGAAAAAAAATAATTAAAGCACATTTTTTTAAAATTTTATATTTTACATTTTATTATTATTATCTTTTTTTTTTTTTTTCATAACTGCAAAACGTTCATCCTAAGGGCGGGAGCAGAGCAGGCGAGGTGGTGTTGGGTGTGCAGCAGTGAATGGCTCGATGTCAGACACTTGTAAGGTATGAGATCCACCATACAGAGATGGGAAGAGCAAAGCCTCTGAGTGAGGATCCTGTGCATGCATAGAGCTGCGAGGTGCCCACTCGGCTCCACTTGCAGTTTCCCAGCAATTGTCACCTCCTCGCGCTGCCTGCCTTGCTTGGAGCTTGTGCCAGTGGTCCATTTTCAAAGTCTCCTTGGACGTCCCAGCTCTGCTTTCGCAGCTTGGAGCAGAAAACTTCGGGGGAGCACTGCACCCATCCCCAGACACACTGTGGTATGCAGGTATCTTGTTGGGTGCAGCACCCAAACTGTGCTCACTGCACGTGGGCTTGGTAAGCACCGTGCCCCAATGGCGGTATCTGAAGGATTCCAACCTGCGCCCCAGCATTGCCAGCCCGCAGGGCTTTGCAGGCACCAAATGGATCCTGGGTGCTCTGGGGGGCTGTCCCTTGGAGGATGCCCTCTGGCGCCCAGGGCCGCCCTACACCATCGATCCCAGCCCGGCTGCTGCCCGAGCTGCGGAGCGTTGCTGCGATACGCCTGTCAATAAAGGCTGTTTGGATTGTGGAGCGGAGCGCAAGGTTTGTTTGGTTAGTGGTTAGAGGTTCAAAAGTCGGCATTGTCCCACTGCAAACGTGCACAAGTTTTTTCTCCCGAAGGAAAAGCTGGCTGCGGCCAGGAGGAGGGAGCGATATCGGTGGGCCCTTTTATTTGCTTCCAGGAATAATTAATAGCAGTGAAAAAAAAAAAAATCGGGGGGAAAAAAAAAAAACGAAAAAAGATGACCACAGAGTTATGAAGGACCGTCAGTGAGTATGCTGATCAGAGGGGATATGTGGGTGTTACAGGGAGGTTTTGCTGGCTTGTTCCTATGCCTCTGGAGCTGGAGTGGCAGAACCCCCAGCAGATCCTTGTACAGGGGCACTGTACAAAGGTGGCACACGGTCATGGTGGCATGCACTGTTTCCAGTTCTGAAAGCATCAGGATCTGCAGCCCTCAGGATTTTCAAGGAAGAGCCTTGCTCCCCTTGAAGTGCCTGGCATAATGTGCTTGTAAAAAACTCCCATGCATCCCAGCATTCATTAGAGACAGAAACCAGCAAGGCATTTTCCAGTCCATTCCAATCCAGTTCCATAATCAGTCTCTGTCCCCTTTTGCCAGCAGATGTTCATGTTCTGAGCTCTCCTCTGGCTCCTGATGGTGGCAATGCAGAACTCACATTTCTTGTTTTAAAAAGGAACCAACTGAGCAAATTGTACACACACCCCATTCCAAACATCTACCCCCTCCCATCCCCAAGCAAATAATCCTCCAAACTTCCGCTTCCTTGATATTGCCCGTGTGCCATAAAGGAGTGCACAAAGGCACGAACTGGATATCGTGTTTATTTGGGGTGGTATTTCCACCCTGCCCACCTCTCTGTGTAAAAGTTGAGGAATCCGAAGTGTTGGCCTCAAAGTGCAGGAGGGTAGAAAGGAAGCAGCCCCCTGCCGCCCTCTCTTGGCACAGTGCGATAAGAAAGCACCCAGAGTTCCTTCTCTTGGCTTAGCTTTGTCCATAAATGGAACTACATTAAGCAAGTTCTTTGGGTTCTGGGTAAGAAGTGGCCATATATGTCACAGAACACCATGGAAGGAGCTGTAAGGCCTGCAGGCAGAGGGCTCAGATGGTATCTAAAGGAAATACCTAACTCAGAGCATCCCCTGGGGGTACACTGTGTGTCCTCAGCCGGATAGCCAAGCACACTGAGTCTGCAGCACAAAGCTTTACAGAAAGAAGAAAAAGTCTTAACATCAGCAGTAAGCATAGAATCATGGACTAGTCAGAAGGGACCCATAAGGGTCACTGTGTCCATCTCTTCAAGCAGAAGAATGCAGAAACCTGCATTGCTGCATGCATCAGTCACAGCCCAAATGCATGACAGAATGTTTCACCCAGATCCCAGCAGGATGCAGCCCGTTCATGAGGCTCTGTGCTGAAGGCTGGGGCGGTTGGAGTCAAAGGCAAAAGTGGAGCTGCTGCCAGCAGAGCAGGGCTGGAGGACAGCCAGGAAGGTGGCAGAGAGCGAGGCGGGCAGAGGCAGTGCAGGGCAAGAGAAGGGCCGTGGTGTGGCACAGTGTGGATGAGGGCTGGGGGAAGCAAGGTGGGGGGTGTGGGTATGACCCATGCGGGGTCCAGACGAGTGCCAGAACCTCTGGGACAGAGGGAACCCCATGGAGTTGAACAAGTCCCCTCAATGTCCGTTGGGTGAACACAAGGGAGTTCTTCTAATTCTTGTCTCACCCTTTGCAATTCCCTCCATTCTCGTTCTGGTTCTTTCAGAGGCCAAGGAGGGGACAGACACTCCTGTGCAAAGTGACAGAAAAAAAAAATAAAAAAAGAGCTATTTGTGAAAATAAACATTCTGTTGCCAGGAGACTGAATTTGGAGGCCAGGAATCCCTGTCCAGTCCTGTATTTCTAGACTGAATTATCATCCACTTGGGGTGCCCATGGCATCCCCCTGCAGATGCAACACAAGTTGGGGAGAAGACAGGATGACAACTCATGAAGGATCCTCATTTCATGCTCACCTTTGTGCCAAGGTGCAAATGTGCAGCAGACATCAGGGCCCAGTCCAATTAGCTATTGGCAGAATGGCAGGTAACAGCATTCCTTTTGTTCCTGTCTTCAGGTTGGGTATTAGGAATAATTTCCCTTCAGAAAGAGTGGTGAGGCACTGGCACAGGCTGCCCAGAGATGAGGTGAAGTCCCTGCAAGTATCCAAGAAGTGTGTGAATGTGACACAGAGGGACGTGGTTAGTGGGTATGGTGTTGATGGGTTGGTGCTTGGACTTGGTGACCCCAGACATCTTTTGCAGACTTCGTAATTCTGTGATTCTGTGGTTGATTCTGTTTCCTCAGGTCTAAACACAACATCTAACCCACTGGTAAAGATCCTGTTCCTCCAACAAGCGCACTGTTCTCATTCATAAAGGTCTCATTTCCAGCCTGCTGATCCCTAGTGCTGGAGTTGGATGGAGACCAGCCAGCCATATGCCCAATGGGTCATAAGGGCTCACATCTGTATCTCACTAATACAGGCAGGGCAGGAAGAAAAGCCCTTCCCATGGAGTTAATTCCAAAGAAGAGACCAAGCCAAACAGAAAGTATTGCAATAGCAAATACTGCTGCAGAGGGAGAATAGCCAAGCACACGGACCTGTCCTGCTTGAGGCATTCTTGGCCCCTTAGTCACCCAGGTATTTTCTGGCAGCTGTTGCAAGTAGTTCTGCCTTTGAGTCAGATCCTGCTCCCTTGGCACGTCTTGTTGGCTTCCAAGCTCAGATAGCTTTCAGAGAGCCAAAGACCTTTGTAGGAGAAAAGCTGCCTTATCTCTGGGATTATCCCCTTTGGGAAGGGATGCTCAGGCCATGGGACCTCCCTTCCTCCTCAGGCAAACGCTGCAAGCTCTCAGCACTTCAGACCAATGATCACTGTGCTCTAAAGTTCGAACACAAGCTGGGAGCATGGTCTTGGTGTCCCTACTTTGAGATAGGGCTCAGGGTTTACAGGGTCCCAGTCCTACAATCGTTGCATCTCACGTGGAAGATAGGCAGCACACAGACACCAGATTCCTCAGCCTCCAAAGACATTTGAGCTCCCAAATTGAGAAGAAAACAAGGAGTGGTAGAATCTACACCTGATCTAGGGAAATTTGTAAGATCAGTGAATATGAGACAGAATTTGCACAATTCTTGGTGAAAATTACCTCCCATCAGCAATGCCAATGAATTTTTATTCTAGTTTAAAATAAAAATCTGCTGCTATATATGAAACACAAACCTCAGTAATAGAAGAAAACTCAATCAACTCCTCCTTTCAGTATGGTAAATGTGGTATATGGTTTCTGCGATGAAAATACCCATATTTTGATCTTCTCTGACTCTCATCAGTGTGCCTATATGCACCTATACATGGGTAGGCAACCTCAGGGATCTGAAGTGAGGTCTCTAAAAACATCTTGCACAACCAATCCCAGGAATGCAGTGACTCAGAAGAAAAGGTGACTTTCTCTTATCAGAAGTGTATTCCTTCCTCCAGGACTTAAACACGATTCCCAGCAACGACACAATTACAAAACCTCAGCACCGCATCAGACCCACTGCTTAGTTTTTGTCATTCTCTTGGAAGCTCCCACTGCAGCTCCAAAGGCATTTTCCATCCTTGTGAACACAATCTCTGCTGGTGGCTCTGCCGGTAGAACATGCCCTGTGTTATCTCCTTGCCCGTGGGCATGCTGCAGGCCTGGGGCAGGAGAACAGCCCTTGGTACTGTTGGTTCAACCACAGCCATCCCCAAGTCTGTGCCCCCCACTAGTCCTCTGTTCCCCATGGGTGAGCCAGCTGTGAACAGTTGGACCACTGCTGCAGCATTACACTCAGTTCAACCCCAGTGCAGGAGGTCAGAGGCTCCTGGCACTGTCCCAGCACTGTCCCTACACCATGGCACAAGGAGACAGCAGCCAGGAGCCAGGAGCCAGGATTCATAAAGCCTTGCTGGCACATGGCATCTCTCCCAACAGAGTCTTTTTGGAGGCATCCAGCTTGGATAGTTCCCTACTTGCTGTGCCAGGGAAGCAAGGGGTGGGCTGTGTTCCTACAACTGTATTATCCAATTACAGTGTGCCAGGGGATATTTCTGGGCACTGAGTTCAATCAGCAGGGCTAAGTCATCGTGCCATGGTGCACAGCCAGCCCTTGGCTTGGACGAATGATTTCTTGCCCAAGGAACTATTGGGCATAGGGTCAGTGTGAGCAAGGGGCAGTTCCCAGGAATGGGGTTTGGTTGCAGGCATACTGTCCCGGGTAGCAGACAAGTGTCTGTGTATGGGAATTTTGGTGACAGCCCTGGTACTGAGGAGTGCTTTGAACCACCCTCTCCTTACTGGTGTGGGTAAAGGCTCAGACTCCCAAGTACCATTAGAATACTGTAAGTAAACCAGTTCAGCAAAGACATTCCTCTGTGCATCTTCAAGGAACCCTGTGCAGCCAGAGTTGCTCCTCTCTGCTCTTCCCCAGTGGGGATGCAGAGACAACAGGCTTGGGGATTTGGAAAGGTCTGGGGTTACAGTTGGTCATTCCCAGCCTGCAGCAGAACTTGGCCATGGGCCCCATCCCATTCCACACTGCTGCTCAGCAAATGCCTTCTGTTTTCTGCCTGCATCACCCAGCTCTCCTCAGCCATGCCACTTGCCTGCCCTCTGAGAATATTAAAATCTAAAAAAAAAGGTTTTTTTTAAGTAAAAAGGGGGAAAAAAAAGAAAAAAAACCATGAAAAATGGAAAAGGGAAAAAAAAAAGGAAAAAAAGAGAAGAAAAGGAAAAAGGAAATATAAGGAGGCAGAGGGACGTGGTTAGTGGGTATGGTGTTGATAAAAAGAAGAAAGAAGAAAAAGGAAAAAAAGAAAAGGGAAAAAGAAGAAAAAAAGAAAAAAAAAAGGAAAACAAAAAGAAAGAAAAAAAGAAAAAGAAATGGAAACAGAAAAGAAGAAAAAGAGAAAAGAAAAAAGAAAAAAGGGGATATAAGGAAAGAGAAAAAAGAGAAAAAAAAAAAAGGAAGGCCTTGATGCGAGGTTAAGTTGCGGGACGCGGCCGGCAGGTGGCAGCATTGCCGCAGGAGGAGCCGGGATGCTCTTCCCTTCCCTTCCCTTCCCCTTCCCCTTCCCCTTCCCATTTTAAACAGAGGAGATGGAAACACTGTCATCATTATTGTGCTATTTTTTATCTGATGAAGTTTCCATAGAAATAAATAGGAGGCGTTACTTTCAGAGCGACCTACACTAGACAGCCCCATGGAGCAGAGCCTGCACATGTTCCTGACACTATCTGGAGAGCCCAGATGGTGGCTATTTTAGTCCTACATATCCGCAGCTTCCCCTGTGGGAGCATCCAGCACATCCCCTGTGTCAAACCCAGGGCTGGTGCCCCTGGGGGGTGAGCTATCCCACAGAGTCAGATGAACATCTCCCAAGGAATTATTGCTGCTCCCAGCATCTCATCCCCAGGGTTCAGCTGGCAGGGTAGCTCCTCAGGTGTGTGGCTAGCAGTGCATCCCAGAGCCGAGCAGAGGGAGTGGGATGAAAGCAGGCATGGGAACAAATGGGATTTTGCTGGAGCCAGACATAAATCTGCCATCCCAGATGGAGTGCTATCTCCCACATCTCTACAGTTTTCCTGACGATTTCCAGTGCCCGCATCCAAACCAATTGGGATGACATTTTCCAGTTGTGGTGAGGCAGCTTTGTGAGAAGCTTTGCCAAAAACATCTTTATGTACAGCCCTGGGAGGCTGCAGTGGGTGTGCCCGATGGGAAGTGACCAGGGAACACACCATGCATCCAACAGGGGTCAACGCCAGCCCAGAAATAGCAATCTCTGCTGGAGTCCCATCACTTTCCCTTAGTGTGTGGACCGTGGATGTGGGAGAGCCAAGTCCCTTTCATCGCAAAGGGATTAAGCTTCAGCAGGAGAGGCGCAAGCTGCAATTAATTAGCAGCTCGCTTAAACACACAGAGCACAGGTTTCTGTGCGGTGGCTTGCTCCCTCCGAGCAGAGCCGCATTCCCGGATAATGAGCTCATTGGCACCGCAGTCCCACAGCGGCAGAGCCCCTGGCACAACATCATTTACCTTTCTCTTCACTTCCTCAGCAAATGCCTTTCTGGCTTCTCCCCCATGGCAAACAGCTCTGGTTTTCGTTTCCTCTCCTCGACCCCTCTGCTCGCAGCTGCCAGCCTTCCTCATCCCCATCCTCAGCTTTCCTTCCAAGCCAGCCCGGTGCACTGCCCCACCCATTGCCTCAAGGCAGACGAACCTCTTTCTATCTGTAGTTAAACTGTCTCACTAAGGGTTATGGGGCATATAGTACCAAACCCTCAATGAAGCAGCAGGGGATCTGATACCTTCAGAGCAGAGGGGGTTATGCACAATTATTTTCTTTTATTATTTTTTTTTCCGATTTCCACTCTTAGGATAAAAAAATCCAGCCTATATCACGAAGGAAAAAAATCAGAACTGGCCATTCTGCCAGCTTATCTTGGGCAATGCCACCTCCTGCAGTCTCACCTTTGGCCAAATACTGACTCACCAGCAGGGAGAGAACAGCAGGGGCTGACAGCCCAGCGCAGTGCTGGAAGCTGTGCTGGGAGGGAAGGACTTGTGTTTGGAACCAGATGGACCTGAGCAGCTGTGTTCAAGTGCAGTCAAGACCGGGTGCCATGCTACAGGGCAGCAAAGCCCTTCTGCAGGAGCTCCAGAGCCTGTGCTCCGGGCAGGCAGCTGTTTGCTTTTCCCTGCAGAAGGGTTCAAATGCAAGGAAACAGTACTCAAATACCGACCAGTGTCTCTGCCCTGACTCAGCCCTGAAGCTAGCACAGTCTGGTCTGCTGGCACGGGCCCTGGTGCTCTCCTTTTCCTCCAAAGTGTTCCTACCTGATCTTGATGGAGAAGGATGGGACAGAGAGGAACTGAGCTCATTGCCATCTGGTCCACTTCTGCCATGAAACAAAGCCCTGCAACCCCTTCACTGTCACTGCTTTCATAGATTTCACACCTGCTCAGGATGCTGCTTCTCTTGGCGGGTTCCTCCAGCTCATCCTCCAGTTTTCCCACTCTCAATGCATTTTTGGGTCATTTGTGATGTCTACACCTGTTTGCCGAGGCACCTGCCTCCCGTGGGTGCTGGCAAGTGAGGGCTCCTGGGAAGATGATGTCCCACCGGAGGGCACACGGTTGGCAGGAGCCCCTCCGTAGCCTCCCCTTCTTGCAGTGCTGCTGCTGGAGCAAGGCGGGAGGCAGCAACCATCAAGCCAAACAGCAGGGGAACCACGTGCATGGGTTTCCTGCTCCATGGTCGGGCTGCTCAGCAATGACTCAGCCCTGCAGTACGCTGCGAGTGAGGCACTGAGCTTCTTCCCTCCGTCCTGGTGCGCACCGAGCTCTCTGGTACGCCTGGATGTAGAGGAGCTACTACAACACATGGTAGAGGAAAGCAGGTGGGGAAGGACAGAGGGCAGGGAAACTGCAGCTGCGTGCACATCCCACTTTGCTGCCCCATTCCTCATGCTCACAGCCAGTGCAGTGCATGGGAGCATGGCTGTGCCGGGTGCTGGAAGCCCCAGGGAGGGAGCAGCTATGGGTGAATGAAAGTCACTGATGTTCACTGCTCCCAGCATGGGAGATGTAGACCTTCCATATTTTGTTGTCCTCCCTAGGCATTAAAGGATGGCTGAAGGCGCTGAGTGTGGCCGAGAAGGAAATAAATAACACCCGAACTTTTCATCTCTTACCTCCTGCCTGCACGGTGCAATGCTAGAGCTGCCATATGTTTACCTCTGCACGGCCCAAAAGCTGTCTGGATTAAATTAACACTATTTTTTGTAAATTTATATATTGGTGCATTCGTAAGAAAGACCGATAGGAAAAGAAAAAGTGCCAAACCCACCAATTTTGTCAATTCTTTAAAGAAAAATGTTTTATTCATTACAACTAAATCATGCAGAGCTGCTTCTACTTTCACTGGTAGAAGTACCTTGGCCTCGTGGTCAGGTGGAGTGAACTCGGCACAGTTCAGCAAATTCTCCATCTTCACGACAGTGCATGGAGAAAATCGAAACCGAACGCATTGTACTGGAAAAAGGACGGGCACATCTCTGCTGCCACATCTGCTACTCACCCAGCGAAATGCTGCATAGGGGTCTTAGTAGAAAACCCCATCCCTCGGTATTGAGGACCGCCTGCTGGCAGGTGGATCTATTTTCATGGGGTCTCCACAAGTGCAACTTTGCTGTAGCCAGTGCAGAAGGCATTTGGAAATCGTTCTGGGGAGTGTTTCCAGTGGCAGGCTGCTGCAAAATTAATGGAGAAGAGAGGTGCTGAGGTTTAAAATGGTTTCTTGGTCCCCACAAAGTCTGGACGGCGTTACTTGGATTGCTCTGATGAGTTCGGTTCTACAGCAGAATAGCTTTGCTGGAAGTTTGCTCATAGAATGATTAGCGAAGTTCTCACGCGTTGGCGGCGTTTGGATGTCTGAAGGGATCCAGGCCTGGTGCTGCAATTCTCGTGCAACGTGCAAGGAAACGTGTCCGGGAAGGTCCCTGTTCGTGCATATGTATTAATGCCCTCAAACAAAGAAAAGCAGCAGAACTACACCCGCAGTGCCGGTGTCCACCGTTCCTTACTTGCAAACGCTTCATTCATGATGAGGAAAGAAAAAAAAAGACGGCTAAGAGCCGTCTTCCATCCATCGAATTCCATTGCCAGAGCTGCTTTAGGAACCCTTCGTTTCTCCTCTGCAAAATCCCCGTCCGTGCCGCTGTCTGCGTAGCGAAGGTTTTCCACAGAGACTCGGGAACGAGGGAGAAATGTCACCTTTCCCCGCTCCAAACAGCTTCTCCTCGGCCCCAGAAGAAGACCCGAACAGCCGCGGCCCCAAACTTTTCTGAGACGTAACGCGGTGTCGCAGAGAAAACAAAACGGCGCAGCGCCGAGCGCGGAAACGCACGGGAAGAAAACAGCGCCGTGGGGGCTTCTGCCCGAGGTCCGGAGATCAGGAGACGGTGGGGAAGGGAAGGAGCTTTTCCTCCGAAGGGAACTACCCCCGACCTGCCGCTGCCGCCGATCCCCGCGGCGAGCCCCGCACCGGCGGGCCCCGACGGCCGCTTGTGCCGATGTCATCGGGGAGCGAAACCTTCCAAATCCTGCCCGCGGGAAGCTCGGGTTTTTTATTTTT
>VXAB01005582.1:0-19631 GCA_013399175.1 Odontophorus gujanensis | reverse complement strand
TTTTTTTTTTTTTTTTTTTTTTTTCCTTCTTTTTTTTTCCTTTTTTTTTTTTTTCCCTTTTTGCTTATTTTTTTGTTCCCCCCCCCCCCTTTCCTTTCCCATTCCCAAGGTAAGAAGAAAACGAAACGAACCAAATTCTCGAAGAACCGAGCGCGAGTCCGATCTCTTTCGGGAGTCCCCGGTGCCGCGGAACCCCTCGGAGCGGCGAGGGGGCCCGCAGAGCCCCGCTCCCGACCCCGCACCCCGTCCTGCGGTGCCCGCTCCACGCTCCCGGGGCTGCGGCCGCCGTCGATGTCAGCCACCCTCGATCCACCCGCCCCGTCCCGGCTCCGCACACCGCTCCTCCGCGAGGAGACACCGCGGTTCCTCGGAGAAGGTGACCCCAAGCGCCGTCTCGGGGTCCTGAGGGTCCCTCCGCCATCCGGGGGCCGAGCTGGAGGGGTGGCTGGAGGCCGCGGTCACGGCTGCAGATCCTCTTTGCCCTGCAGCTTCCCGGAGGACACCACGCAGTCCTGCTCGGGTTCAGCGCTGTTGGCCGTCCCCCGCTTTTTGTCCTCTTCTTTCTTCCACTTCATCCTCCGATTCTGGAACCAGATCTTGATGTGTCTCTCCGTCAGGTTCAGCATGACGGCCAGCTCCACCCTCCGCGGCCGGGAGATGTACTTGTTGAAGAGAAACTCCTTTTCCAGCTCCAGCAACTGCGCCCGCGTGTAGGCCGTCCTCGTCCTCTTGTTCTCCTCCGGCTCCACCACGTAGGAACCCCCTGCGGAGAGGCACTGTCAGTCCCGACCGCGGCCGCCCCGTCGAGGAAACGCGGGGGGCTACGAGTTGGGCGGGAGCCGACCCCCCGCCCCCCACAACCCGGGCTACACTACTCTGTGCGCTGCTCCCGCGGCCGCTGATGGTTCGTTTCCTAAACCTTGGGTGAAATTTTCAGTGAATCGACGTGGAAATGAATCAGTCCACTGAACTAAATTGTCATAAATGGGAAAAGTAATTTATATGTATTAAAAAAAAAAAAGGATAAAAAGAAAAAGAAAACAAAAATAGGATCAAATCTGACCTCTGCGTGGTAAATGAGAGGAGAAAAAGCCACCCCGACCTACATAGTCTAAGACCCCGACTGTGGGCAGTGGGGGTGTGGGACTGCAGCGCAGAGCCCCATCCGGGGGCAGCCGAAACTCTCGGCTTGGTGGAGACCTTTGGTTCCGTGATCCTGGAAACGGCGACAGCGGCGACATCACCGTTCCCAGCACGGCCTCGACTGTGGCTTGCAGGGGGAGGTGTCACCGCGCTGTCACCCGCACCCGGAGCCCTAGGGGACACCTCGGAGTGGTGCCAGTGTGACCTCCGAAGCGCTGCTTTTGGGTCGGGTGGACGTGGAAAATGCTGAGCGCCGCACGGCCCTTTGTCCCCGGGACACATCCGTGTGAAAATGTATAGAAATATAGAAAAACATGTAAAATGTGTACAAATGTATTAAAACATAAAAGCGTAGAGAAAAAAAAATAGTAAAAATGAATGTTTATCTCTCTTTATCAGTTTATGCGTGTATGGGCATTAAGGAATCGCGTTGTTGGGATGAAGCAATCTGCCAGCACGGGAGGAGAGAACCCCGCGACCTCCACTTTGCTTTGCTTTGCAAAATAAATGTTTTGGGTCAGAATTTCAAGTGCAAACACCGGGGTTTGGCTGCGGGAGCTCCACGGGCTTGAGCGGTACAGTGAGGTGAGGGAGGTGATGGTCTCAGGTTGTGCCGGGAGAGGTTCAGGTTGGATATTAGGAAACATTTCCTCTCGGGAAGAGCAGTGAGGCAGTGGCACGGGCTGCCCAGGGAGGTGGTGCAGTCACCGTCCCTGGAGGTGTTGAAGAGCAGTGAGGATGTGGCACCGAGGGACGTGGTTGGTAGGCACGGTGGGGTTGGGCTGATGGTTGGATTTAGTGATCTCGGAGGTCTTTTGCAACCTGAATGTGTCGGTGCGTGGGGTGTCCTCATCTCATCCCTAGCACTGCCCGGAGCAGAGGGAAAGGGTTTGGGACTTTAGAGCAGAAACTTTTGTTTTGTAGAGGTTTAGGTCATTCCTCGGGTATAAGAGATTAAAAAAAAAAAAAAAATCAATACATATATATGTATGTATACACATTTGGAGAATGTGCCTTCCCAGACTATTTCACGGTGATTTCAACCTTCTAGTCCCTTTTCAACTGTCTATTTGAACAAAGCCATTAATATAATATTTGCCCTATAGGCGTGACAAAGGAGCAGGACACGATAACATTGTGCAGGCAGAGACAGAAATATTGTTCCGCAGCGGAACTTTCTGCCTCGATAGAGTTTCTTCCCCTCGCTGGCACCTCCGATTCGTTTGTGCATTGTTCCCCCTGCCCCGGGCTCTGGGTTGTAATGGTGCGAACCCGACTGAGCCCCCGCGACGGGCTGCAGGGAACCGAGGGCAGCGGGGGGGTTTCCTCGTTGGAGTGCGGGGGCTGCCCCGTTCCCGTACGCCGCGGGATGGGGACCCCACGGAGCCCCCCGCACTCCACGGCGGCGAGTCGTTGCCGGCCCCATCCCGGTGAAAGTTTTATCGAGGAAAGGGAATACGTGGGAAACCTCGCGGGGTTCAGGCACCGTCACCCCTCCCCGGCTGATGTGAGTGGGACTTTAACCCGAGCGGGTTCAACCTGACGGCGGGGACCCGACGGCAGTCGAGCGGGAGTGGAGGGCTGCGGGGGAGCGTCCAGACTCCTGTGGGACCCCCGCGGCCAGTGCCCTTTCGGTCCCTTCCGAAAGGGATGGGGCGGCGAGGCTTACCTGCCCACTGCCCCTTCCAGGCGTGCGACTTGGTGGACTTCATCCAGGCAAAAGGCACCTGCACTCGGGGCTCCTCCATCGCCCCCGGGTCCGCCCCGTCGGCGAAAGACAGAGCGTCCTGGTGGGGGGGAGGGAGATGAGGGTGATGGTGGTGGTGATGCAGGTGAGAGACCCCGGCATCCTCGCTGATGGGGGGCACCTCGTAGGGCGAGATGTCCGATGGGCTGCCTTGCTCCAGCGCTCCCAGAGCGCCGGGGTACGGAGCCTGCTGCTGCCGACCCACGTAAAGGCAAGCGGGGGGGCTGGGGCTGTAATCCTGAGCTCTCTGGAAAGCGCACGGCTCCTTGTAGAGCTGCGCCGAGGCGTAGTACTGCTCCTCGGTGTTCATGACGGCGGGCCGGGGAGTCCGGCAGCTAGGGGCACATCGGGCTGCTCCCGCCACCGGGATCCCTCTTTGACAGCTCGCCGCCCCGTCGGGCCCCGCCGCCCTGCCCGGCTCCCGCCGCCTCCCCATAGGCGCCGCACCCCCACGTGAGCCCTCCCGCAGCCCTCCGGGGCGGGGCGGGACCCATAAGAGGCCACCGGGGTGGCCCCGGCCTCACAGACCCGTTTTCCCCGTTCTCGCCCCGGTTGGGCAAACTCCGCTGACCCTACGCGACATGAGGGGTGGCCCCAAAACCCACCGCGTGCCTCCCCTTTTCCACGCGGGCTGCTCATCCCTTCCAGGGCTGAAGGAACATTCGGGGGTGGCGAATGTCTCCTGGGGGGCTTGGCATAGGGGTGAGTTCGAGGCTCCTCGGCAGGGATGTGGAGCAGGGAGTGGGAACTGCAGAGGGACCCACGCAGGAGAGGCGCTCCAGAAGCTCTTTGTGCCCCCTGCCCGGGGGATGCAGCCGTCGGGGACCACAATGCTATCGGCAGAGCAAGCGATAGGCAACGGATTGTTTGCCGAAAGGGGAAATTTTGGAGCCTTCCCCGCGGCTCGGGCTGCAATGTGTTGACCCTCGGAGATAATGAGCTCTAAGTCGGTGCCGGTTGACTTGGTGACGAGGCTATGGGGAGGCGGAGAGCTACCGAAAGGGACAAAGATCATTTCCCTGCCTCCCTGCACTCGGCCCGCAGGCCGCTTTCTCCGGCTCAGAGGCAGGCACGCTTCCTCCTTTGACTGGCCCTCCTCCTCCTCCTCTCATCGCCCTTTCCACCAGCTCCGTGCCCGGCACCGGGCGCACCGTGCCGGTCTCCGACCACCGCCGTCGAGGCGCGCACTGGACGCTCCGTCTCCGGGGGCTCAACCGGCCCGACTCAGCTCGGTGGAGGTGATGCATCCGTGGACAGGAGAGAAAGAAGGTTCCCCGGTACCTGACTCAGACGCCGGGATCATAAAAGCGCCCAGTCCATTACGTGGAAAATGAGTTTCCGCTATGAATGCATTCGGGCCCCCCATCTCTCAGAAAACGCACTGAGCCTTTGATTCAATATTGAGCCATTAAGCAATTGCTTTCCCAAGCCATTTAACAGCAGCTCTTATGGATAAATAAACAAAAAAGGCTGTAAACCAATTACAGTGCGGATAGTGAAAAAGTATTTTATTAGTGGGAATTACCGATAGGCATCGCTGCTCCTCTACCTCCCCCCAGCACGGAGCCCTCCGCCACATCCCCCTGGTGTGTCGGGCTGGGGTACACACCATGCCTGGGACACAGCCTTGTGCCATCCCCTCCAACAGCGTGTGTCCCCTGGGAGTGGGCTTGAGGTGTCCTTTGGTTCCACTGGAGACTTCTCACACACCTTCCCCTCCGCTGGAAGCTGAGGAGTTGGAAGCCCCCAGAGTTGTGTGCTGAAAATGGGGCTCAGCCTGCCCCTGTTCCTTGGGGAATCATTGGGGGGTGGGGGTATGGGGCGTGCAGGGCATCACAGTGGAGTGGAGCGACTAGGGGCTCCCTACAGCCCCATCCTCAATCCCCATGGGGAGCCCAGCTCCACACTGCTCCCCACAGCATTTACAGCCCCACGTTTTCCATGGGGAACTGGAGAGGACAAACAAACGCGTGGCCATAAAAACCAGAGCAAATTGATTCATCTCCAGGTAGGACCATTACCCGGTGTCTTAATGCGGTCCTCTCTCTATAACGAACATTTCTAAATAGAGCAAACATTTCCCCCTCCAAAGCAAATGAATTTCGTATAATTTAGAGCTAATTCTCTTTCATTCTGCCTGCGTGAGCAGGCGATAAGGGCATGCTTTGTCGCGCTAACAACAAGGCAGAGAGCTGCAGCACAGGAACAGGGCCTGTGATGGGGGACCCTGCTTGTCTGGGAGAGGGGAGGGGGATGATGCCAAGCAGCAGTGAGAGCTGAACCCACCCAGAGCCCATCCTACCTGCTGTCGTGAAAAGTCTGCAATAATTCAGTGGTAAAACTTTAATTAAAACATCATCCTTAATTCTCCAGATGGAAGAGCTTTGAGATGTGTAGGCATGATGCAAGGAATTAGAAGGTGAAGTACTCGCCTTATAAGTTAATATATGACCTCCAAGTGCATGACTCTTGAATACATGGTATAGGGAGCCCAGGGAAGGGCTGCCCAAGAAGGTGGTGGTCTCACTGTCCCTGGAGGTGTTCAAGAATCACAGAATTGCAGGGGTTGGAAGGGACCTCAAGAGATCATTGAGTCCACCCCCCAAAAAGAAATGTAGAGTTGTGTCACTGAGGGACATTATTAATGGGCATGGGTCAACAGTAGGACTAGATGACCTAGAGATCTTTTCTAACCTTAATGTTTCTTAATGATTTTCAGGACTGTTGCACACCTGTTGGCATCTCCCAGAAGGGAGCTGCCCAACAGCCCAAGCCCAAGGCTCTGGCAAGCCTGTGGGGTGATGAGGATGTTTGCCATCCTGTCTACAGGTAACCATACAAATATTAGATTGCTAATATAAGGAGCAAATTTATCCCAGCTTGTAAGTGTATGACAGCATCTAGTATCTAACAAATTGAAAAGTGAAAGCAAAAGCAAGGGACGTGTTGCACACTAGAACAAAAAAGAAGGTTGAGTTTACCTTCAAGCTCAGTACTTTGCGGCACTGAGTCTGGACAATGCCCTCAGACATATGATCTGATTTTGGGTGGTCATGTATGGAGTCAGGAGTTGAACTCAGTGATCCCTTTGGACTCCTTCTAACTTGAGATATTCTATGATTTCTTGATTCTACCTTCTGTCTGGAGTGTGCTGCAGGCCAGCTGGAGACCCTGGGTTTTACTTCTTTGGGGAAGTCTTTACAGACTCACCACGGAGACAGGAAGCTCATGCTTTCAGCTCTGTGTTGTGTCTGATACATGAGCACAGCCTCACAATCAATATCGTGGTCATAGCTCATGCTGAGAACCACTCTGGCAGGTCCAAGCATTTTCTCTGATGTCACTTCACTTCTCCAAGGTGGTTTTCTTCAGTACTCCATGATACACCTAGAAGTTAAATCCTGATTGTGAGATGGTTATTCCAACAGATTAATTTAAAGCAATTGAAGGATGATAGCAATTGTAGTGATACTAAGCAGTGTAGGCACACCATAATTATCTTCACCAGCAGAACAGAAGTTCATATAATCCAGCATCAGTAATGAATGTTTCAGGTACTTACCTGTTGCTGTCCTACAGTGAGATATGCAATAACCACACTGTAATACTTGAATCACCATATCAGATTCAAATGTCTTTCAAGGACTTGTTGAGGTTTGATGTCATTCTCTTGCTGGGTGTTTGCCCAGCAGAGAAGAGGTTGGCTGTAGAGTGAAACTGTGAAATGGTTTTCCATGCAATACAAAGCCCAAAACTTTTTACAGTGCAATGAGAATGTGGTTGAGTGCCCTGTGATCTGGAATGCCAAGCTATGTACCTAATGTTGTATCTGTGTGGTTTAAAAATGTCTGCCTTAATATATATACCATCAGATATGGCATGGCGCTTTCCTGAATTCCAATGGGATTTTCAAAGCTTTTACTTTAAATGTTGAATTTAGGAGCTTAGTTTGAAAGCCATGTCTGCTTCCTCCCTGGTGTCCAACAGACACTGCTGGGATCAGTGAGTTGTGGTTGTAGAACCATCTGGACATAGTGTTTTTTTTATCTTGGAAAGGTGGCAGGAGCATTTTGTTTACCTTTCAGTGCAAATAAAATTGTGAACCCCCACACAGTTTTCCCCACTCTCTCACTATGATCAATGGCAGTTTCATCACCCTCCTCCCAGGTGCCTGACCAGAACACAGAGCAGCCAGGAGTGCAGTTCATCTGCACTTCCTTGAAGCAATTCCATTTGATTTTCTGTATCTGCAGAATATTTAATGATTTCTCAGTGCCCAATTGCATTTTTGCAGTTCACTTTTTACCGGGAAAGGTGGCTGGAACACACTCAGAGCAGCACCGGGAAACTGTCCCTGTGGCAAGGGCAGCAGTGGGAGAAGGAAGAGCTGATGGGGAAACAGCGTTCCCAGGGACCAACTGTTAAACCCCCACACCATGTATCTAGCAGAAAGGTAACCTTTCACAGGGCTGGTTAATAATCAATAACCATGTGAAAACAAAGCTGTCTTTCCCTCGGAGCACTGATGATAAAAACAAGAGCATGAACTATTCCAGCTGCCTCCAAGCACCACTGGTTCATCAGCTTTTTTTTGTTTTTGGTTTTTTTTTTTTTTTTTTCCATTAGTGAGGAGCTGTTTTGGTCTCTGAGGTGTTCTGCATTTGCACAGTAATCCTGCAGCTTGCTCTGTCTAGCACACGTAACTCCTTCATGGTGGGTATGGGCCACATCCCAAAGCATACCATTACATGTCTATGTAAACTAGTTTGAATGAGACTTTGTCCATGAAATATGTAGGAAATCTGTCTTAGGAAAGGCTGAGAGTAGGAGAGGTTAATATGATTTTAGACTTTTGCTTTTACATCTCATCATCATTTTTTTTCATTATCATAATTGCATTTACTGGTAGAAATACTGCCAGAGAGCAGCACAACTTCACAGCCATGGAGGAAGAGTTGGACAAATGTTTTGAAATGTTTTGAACATTTCTACTTAAAATAGAGCATGTTCACGTTGCCTGCTCTGCACAGCTTTGTTTGCTACTTCATGGTTAGAATGCCACATAGATGTGGGATTATGTCTGCATTAATGTCTGCATCTACATCTACGCCAACATCAACATCAACACTGACATCGGCAGTGATAACCACATCTACATTGATATCGATATCAACATTGACATCGACCAGCACTGACATCTACATCATCTACATCTACGTTGTTGTCTACATCAATGTTGACATTGACATCAACATCTACATGTACATCTACACGTGCATCTACCCAGTTTCTACACCCCACAGCCACTGATGCTCTCATTTTCCCACCAGGTTCCTTGGGGGGGTGCCATGTTGCAGAGCAGGCTGGCAGGGCCCAGCCATGCAGGTGCTGCTCAGGCTGTTGTTGGCTGTTGGCTCACCTGGTGGTTCTCACCACAGCCCTCCCTCTTATTTGTTTACTACAGCTTTGCTAGGCTTCNTCTCCTTCTCAGTTTCTCTTTCACTTTATCTTTCCTTTGCTTTCTCTTTTGCTTTCTCCATCGTATTACTTTAAATTGTATTTCCATCTAGTTTTCCCACTTCCTCACATCTACATTTATTGCATTTGTATGGTATTTCCATTCTGTATTTGTGCATTTATATTACAGCTGAAAGGTAATATCCAGCCTGAGTTTGAAAAGCTGAGATTTAAAAGCTTCAATACATAGCAGACTTGACAAAAAATCGATGATGTCTTTGCAGAGCCATGATGAACTGTATAAACAACAGGCACAAATTTGCACATTTCACTGAAGCTCAGGTANAACCACATCTACATTGATATCGATATCAACATTGACATCGACCAGCACTGACATCTACATCATCTACATCTACATTGTTGTCTACATCAATGTTGACATTGACATCAACATCTACATGTACATCTACACGTGCATCTACCCAGTTTCTACACCCCACAGCCACTGATGCTCTCATTTTCCCACCAGGTTCCTTGGGGGGGTGCCATGTTGCAGAGCAGGCTGGCAGGGCCCAGCCATGCAGGTGCTGCTCAGGCTGTTGTTGGCTGTTGGCTCACCTGGTGGTTCTCACCACAGCCCTCCCTCTTATTTGTTTACTACAGCTTTGCTAGGCTTCAACCATTTGGGCTGAAATTTTCCATTCCATACCTCTGTCACTCACCAGACATTCGGGGGCTGGGTCAGCTTCTCCTGGAGGTGGGTCCAGTAGTGCTTCTGCCCACCCCAGATGGGCGCTTGGAAGTAGCAGATACTTTTAACTTGTTCCCACCTAATCCAATACAGATTTCAGAAGGGTTTTACATGCTTACCTTCCACTGAATTGAAGCATTATGAACATGTTTACCTTGCACTGAAATGTTAAAAATCAGGGCATGAAACTTTGAGGAAATCCTTCCTCTGAGCATGGAATAATAAAATGTGAAGTGATTAAGTCTTGGACTCAGGAGGGAAAATAGNATATTACAGCTGAAAGGTAATATCCAGCCTGAGTTTGAAAAGCTGAGATTTAAAAGCTTCAATACATAGCAGACTTGACAAAAAATCGATGATGTCTTTGCAGAGCCATGATGAACTGTATAAACAACAGGCACAAATTTGCACATTTCACTGAAGCTCAGGTAGATTTTCAGTCTCCTACATATGCATGTAGGTTTTATTCGTCCTTCCCTGAACACTGGAAAGCACATTGTCAGAACCTGAAATGATTTTATGTACCTAAGCACCACCTGATTTAATGCATCAGCTGACAAGGACATAGGCATTGATTAAATGTCCTGCCTGGGGTGTCCAGGAGGCTGGAGAAGACTGTCTCCTCCAAACGGTCAGAGGAACTCCTCTCAGCAATCATTAACTCAGGACTTGGTTCAAGCTCTAGAAATAACAGGTGGCTCTGACAAAGGAGCAGTTGGAACACACTGGGTGAACTCAACAGACAGCTTGGTCTTGGCCATGGAGATAGGCAAGTGAGAAGACTCCACAATGGCACTGCATGTGTTAGGGGTTCAGTCACTGGACCCCTCCATCCAAGGCTGATAGATGAACTGGAGAAATGGAGAGAGAAGTTCTGGTCTGGCCACCCTGAGCTCACTTGAGTCTGTGTGTCCTGGCCAGCTCCTGACAGATGGTGCTGCCCTGCCAGGGAGCAGATTAATGCTCCATCCAGAGGCGAGAGTCCTGCTCAGTCTCAGACTTCAAAATACCACTTGGTGGGCTTCAGCAGAGAATCATCAACCCACAGGTTTGTAACCAGGCATCATCATGAGGTCTTTTTATTTAAGATCACTCTCAGATGTTACATCTGCAGCAGTTTTTCATGGTCCATAAAACTGCACGGTGTTGCAGAAACATTGGCAGGAGTAACTTCAACATAGCAACAAGGGAAGGGAGGCAGTGCTTTGACAGAGAAGCTTTCAGAAACCCACAGCCATCAGGACCACATTGCCCTAGGATCGGCTCATCCTAGGAGGTTCCTCCTCTCAGAGCTGCAAAACCCAGAGCAGACTAAGGGTAGGAAGTTGCCTGCCCCAAAACAACCCCAGTGAAAGAATCCAGGTCTCTCATCTCTGTCTGGAGTCCTATAAAGAGTTCACTCCTCTCACAGCGATTAGGAAACTTCCAATTGAATAAATGGGTTCTACAGAGAGGAGTTGCCAAAATCAGACTCTTAAGCTAAATGACCCTCTTGCGAGCCTCATATGAAGTCAACTGCTTTAGTGTTCAAATCATCTATGCAACAGCAGCGTTAATATGGTCATCTAATTTATTGAGTGGTCAGGTTCTAGTTAGCAGAGCGGGACGGGGTACGAAGGCAATTAGTGGTCCATTTTCTATGTACATTGGAGCAAACGCCTGTATATAAAGGAAGTTCTTCTGGCAGGTGCACCATGCTAAAAAGCTTTCACCTAAAATTATATAGCCTGACAAACAATATAAAGAAGTAGATTGCCCAATAAACAAATAACATATCAGCCATTTATACTGAACCACACTACTTAGACTCTTCAAGCTTGAAATGAATGTGTATTTTTCCCCATTATAATGTTATGATGGTTTGTGTGTAAATTGGTTTAAATTTGGTTTTGATATTACTGTGTTCTCAAAGCCTAGATGAGCTGAACACTTTTCCCAAAATGAAGCATTATGGGTGGATGTGGAGATGGTTCCCAAGATTCCATTCCTCTCTGGTGCTTCTGGGAGGTGAATGATGGATGGGATATTGAAGGGTGTGCTGTCTTCTGGATGAGAGGATGTAGACATCCTCTGTGTCCTTTCCAGATGATTTACCTGTGAGTTTTTCGTTGGGACCAGGTGTCCCTTGTGTGTCTTGCTTGTCTACTTTCCAACCCATGAGCTCCTGGGATCATGCCCAGAGTCTAAGTGTAGAAACGGAATTCTGTGAGTTGAAAGAGACCCATAAAGATCACATATTCCAACTCCCCTGCAATGAACAGGGACATCTACAGCTAGATTGGGATGCTCAGAGCCAGGTCCAGTCTGACCTTGAATGTCTGCAGGGACAGGGCATTCATTGGGCACCACCCACTACATTCAGCCACAAGTTTCCCTTCAGGCCTGGATGGTCTTTGCAGAGTGAGTTTGTGCTGCAGCCTGGGCTGTGGAACACAACTCTTTCTTCAGCCCCTCATTTGGGTCACTGCCCCCAGGTAACCTCCTGAATCTGTTACAGGGCAAACACCCCTGTGTGTAAGCTGACAGGCACTGTACAGCTATTGAGGTGGGAGCGGGGAGAGCCAGTTCCCCACTGACAGCAGCCCCTCTGCTGCTTTGCTGTCTGTCACCCGCATGTGGGCAGCTCTTCCCATGCTCCATGATGCTTTTGACAAATGCAAACCCCATGCCTGCATGAGATGCCTAGCACTTAAACATCTGTCCCCAGCTGGGCAATGCATGGAAACCACAAGTCACTGATTTCAGATATGCTTTTGCAAAGTGTTTAGTGACTGAAGAAGAGCAAAAACTGTATCTGGATGCACAGATTCAATCATACTTCAAGAAATTTGTAATGCTAGGGACAGCAAGGTGAGGGCTGCAGGTGGTGGGCAGGTGAGCATTCTCAGATCTGGCAGAAAGGATGAGCACATCAGGGTTACCCATGAAACTGCCATTGCTGGGGCAAAAAGTGTGGCTGAGTGTTCACAGGTGACAGAAAGGTCACTCTATAAGTGTTGGAGGAAAGCACCCTGAAAAGTAGATAAAAATTCCAAGGAAGGGCTGGAGATTTTTTGGATCTACTCTAAATGAACAACCCCACTTACAAAACTCTTTGGGAGGCAGAAAATAATGGCTGATCCTGAGACCATTCTGGGACATTCGTAACACCAATTCCTAGAGTAGGAGGGGAGCTAAAATTCTCCATCCCATGTTCAGTCCCACCCATGGCCAGTCCCACCCATGGCCAGTCCATCCCATGCTCAGTTCAACATCTATTCAGGAGCCTGGAGCTGATTCCACCATGAGGTGCAGTCACATGTCCCCAGTGCTTCCCTTGATAGGGAGAAGAAAACAGAGCTGAAGATACAGATATCAGAAGAATCTTCTCTCTAGTCATGAAAGATGGACACCATCTGCAGACTTCTGCTCTCGTGTTACATCTGACGCTTACTTGCACGTACTATTTTAAGACAGAAGCATACATATATTTGATGTTTCCCTTTCTTTGTTGCTACAGATCTGTCAAGCTCATTAAACCTCATTCTCTTTCTGTCCATTCTGGGCAGGGCTAACCACGCTGAATAATCCTGTTTCCTGCCAGTAGTGGGATCACAAGAGAGGGAGTCATACCAACACACTAACTTTCTTCCATGTCTTTGCAGGAATGTATTGGGCTATGTATGTTGGGTTGCTTTAGTTCTATCATTCTGAAAATGTTTCCTCCCCAGATTATTATGTTGTTTCTTTCCAGGAAGAGTGACTCTTGGTACAGACACACCCTACATGGTCAGTGGGGAGATGGAAATATTCTGGAATGATTTCTGATGAGTTGCCAGTGTGTATCCAGCAATGACAGGGAATCTTGCTAGCTGAGAGGAGCAGGCAATTATTAATGAAGGGGGCATCTGTTTGGGCCCTGACATGAGGGAACAGCAGGGATGTATTGGCATGGTCACCTTCTCAGTGTTTGAAGTGGAATTCAGCGCAGCAGAGTTTTGCAGAGGGGAGGCTGGTAGCCACACTTACCAAGGATGCCAAAGACTTGGCCTTTGGGACAATTGGAATTTGACCAACATTTCATGTCTTTGATTCCAGGAGAACACCAAACTGCAAGCTGGAAATATTCCTCCAGTGAGTGAGGGACATGTTCAAGCTGGATGGAGTGAGAAAACCTGCAGTGACCAATAGAAGGCAGAGTTCAGGTTGACATTTTTGATAGTGAGGGCTTTCACTGTCTCTAACAGCCAGATCAGTTATTCCACGACATGGGTGATGAAAAACAGGAACAAGTTATTCTACCAGTATAAATATGTGCATATAATCACATCACTGATGTTTAAATGTATGTGTATATTTTTGGAAAGTAGAGAAACCTTAAGAGATGTACCTACGATAACGAAGTACTTACTTGTCTACCTGTCTAACAGCCCATCTGCTGCTGTGGGTCCAAGAAAACAGGTGTGATGCAAGCTGTCCAGATGAATCCCCTGGGATTAATTTAACCAAGAGATGTCCAGTCCAGGCTCTGTCTTCTTCTTCAGACCCAACAGAGAGAACAGCCATGAGGGATGCAATTCCTGACATTTTCACGAGTGTTGTTGTTCTGAGAGCCTAGGACACCTACTTCAAATCCCATTGACAATTGGAGTAACATGATATGAAATCCATGTTGTTTTCTACTGTTGGTTTTGTTTTATTTATCTTTGTTGTTTTTCTGATAAAGCTGAGAGCTCTTTCTGCCAGCTGTGCAAAGAAAAGCAGGCTGGGGTCAGCATGGTTTCCTGAGGTGAAGTTCCTGGCCCCACATTTCCAGATGAACATCTGCAGTGTGGTGGATGTTTCCCAGCCCCTTTGCTGTCAAGATCAGGCTGCCCAGAGAAGCTGTGGGTGCCCCATCCCTAGAAGCATTCAAGCGCAAATTCAGAGAGCCCTGGGCAGCCTGGTCTGGTGCACAGCAACTCTACCTACATTGGAGCTAGATGATCTTGAAGGTCACTTCCAACCTATGCCGTTCTATGATTCTATGAAATATCACATCCATAAGTGAATGTTTTCTGCTTTATTTTCCTCCAGATGGCCCACATCAAATGCTCTTCTAAGAGAACTGTAGGGATAATCAACTGAGCTCTTCAGGATAGCCTGGATGATAGGTTTTACAGTTATTCTGACCTCATCAGTATGGCTGAAGTTCATTGTTTGACTACACGATGACAGATTAATCACCATATCCTCCAGTACCAGTAGGTCACATTTGACAACGGTTACTCCAAGCTCCAAGTCATTCAAGAGTTTATGTGGTTGTCAACAGTCATGTATCTATGGAAAACGAATAAAGATATGAGCTCTCGGTTTTCACCACTTTTCTTTCTTAGTGACTGGTTCCAGTTAAGCATCCCAGGAGCTTTACATGCATGAAGTTACAGAGACTCGAAAGAGACACTACTACCCTTCAGCCTTCCTGTGCTGTGCAAATGGACACTTTTACCCAAAGAGCTGTTTCACACTCCAAGAAATTTTGTGGGTAGAGGAATATACACAGAGAATTCATCACACTATTGGTTACCCTCACTATGCTGGACGCCCAAAACAATAGCAGTGGTCTCCAGAAGTTTACAGATACTTCTCCTTTAAAGCACTACAAATTTGAAGCATGATAACAAGGTGAGACGACAGCAAACATTAAGCAGAACTTCTACATCTTGCAGCTCATCCCTGATTGTTGCTACCCTGTGTCCTTACAAAGAAGGTGTTTATGTTTATTCAGTCTTAGCCCTTGTCCTTCCTCCAGCCCACAAAAAGCATTCAAATAAATCATGAGTCCCTTAAAAATGTTGAGGTTACTCACAGTAACAGGATTGCTAGGGGTGGTAATGCAAAGGTTTATTTTAAAGCAGTGGCAGCCCTCCCATTAGAGCTCTGACAGAACCACTGATTCATAAAATAGCTGTTATTCCACGTAAGGAAGAGCCATAAATCACGCCACAAATCCTTTCCAGAACTGGAAATGCAAACAGTAGATTTTTGTATGTTACTATTTTCTGACAAATAGTACAGTGAAGGCTTCCAGCGTCCTGTTGCTTTCAGTGCTATATGAGTCCAAAGGTTGAGGATTATAAATGGGGCAAATTTTATGGGAAAGGAGATGTCTTTTAACTTCCTCGATGGAAATCTTGAGAAGAAATGGGCAGGAATTCCTGAATATGAACCCTTCTACACATTTCTTTGCCAAGTTTGAAATTTCTTTTTGTGGACAAAGCTCTGGTATTTCCCCAGTGGCAGTACATACCATTGATCTCTTGGCATTTGAATATGGGCCCGAGTCCACGTACAATCTCCAGCCCACCTCAAGTCCAAATTATTTGGAGTAAATCATAGACTCATATAATCATTAAGGCAAGAAAAGACCTCTAAGATCAATGAGTCTGACCGTCAGACCCATCCCAACCATGCCCACTAACCATGTCCCTCAGTGCCACATCTCCATGGTTCTTGAACAGCTTAAGGTGTCCCCACCACCTCCTTTGGCAGCCTGTGCCACTGCCTCGTCACTCTTTCTGAGAAGCAATTTTGTATTCTATTTAAATCTCTGTTGGTGCAACTTAAGGTCATTACCTCTTGTCCTGTTGATAAGTTTGTAGCAGTCATGAATTCAAGCTGAGATTCAGAGCATGATAAGGAGAAGTCTCATACTCAGGTCATTTCTCTCCATGGACCTAGGACATTTGTGTCTGCAACACAGACCCACCTCAGGAGCACCAAAGTATGGTGGAGTTGTTCACTGACTGCATTCAGTGAGCTCCTGGTGTCAGTGGTGAGGATATGCTGCCCGTGAGCCATACAATCACAGAATCATAGAACCACTGAGGTAAGAATACCTCTAGCATCATCAGGTCCAACCATCCATCTACCACTGATACTGCCTGCTAAACCACGTCCCTCAGTACTGTAGCTCAAACCAGGCTCGTGGCTTGGCACTGACAGTGCTCCATGTGCTCACATAGACACATCAGGAATGGTACTGTAGTACTACCTCAGATGCCCAAAGATGTTTTTTCCTTCTGTAGTCATCTGGATGACACTCCAGCACTGTTGTACTGTAAATCTGGAAGCGTCACAATCATAATTATCTCACACCTGTCACGGCTCTTATCACTGCCATGGGAGGCTCAGCTGGAGTGGGCATTAGCTGTACTGCTACTTGGTAGTAAATATTAAGCGACAGATATTATGACTGGTAGCATTATGTATCTGTTGAGTTTAACCTCCTTGCCTGTTTCCTTTGGACCTTAAACATACTTTATTATATCAAATAGCAATTAACATTCCTCAGGGGTGAAGGTAGCTGTGCGGCGTGTTTGCTGAGGCGGCCAGCTGTCGCCACTTGGCAAGCAACTTTTATCATATGCTGGTTGAATTTAACATATATCAGCATTTATCAGCCCAGACTTTGTCAGTTTTATAAACGAAAACCGAAGGACAATAAATCATTTTGTGCCCAGGTGATACTGCACGCATCTGAGAGCATATTTACCAGGCCAGGTGGATTCAGCCAACAAAAGGCATCTCAGGTTTTGCTATTTGATCCACATGGAACATGGTCTCAGATGGGGTTTTTTGGTGCACAGCACTCATTTGAAAGCTCTGGTAGATCTGTGTGGGATGATCCCATTTGTTTCCTTCAATTCTGTTGCTCACCACTACCTGAGCACTTCTGCTGATTTCATTTGGAGTGCAATTGGCTCAGCATCAGCAGCATCATCAGTGTCTCCTGTTTGGGAGGGATGGAGCAAGGAGCTAGGAGGAGACACACTGCAGTGGGACATACAGCCATTCTTGGATGCTTAAATCCAAAGCCTTGTTCCACTAATGCACTCTCATATTTTCCTGTGGTCTCAACAGGCACCCTTTGAACCTCCTTGTGTTAACCAGGACCCATGTGTGACATCTGCACCCATACACTCTGGGAATATTGCAAAGTTACCCACATCCACACAGCCACAGCACTTCGGGGCAGTGCATCCACAGCACATGCTGGAAACGACTCAGTGCTTCCCCTATGTCATGGTGTGTGCCTCTGCAGGGAGCTTGCTGCACCTGTAGCAGTGCATGGCAGGGCTCAGCCTGAATTTGGGGATAACTTGGCTTTTCCTTTTTCATTAATACAGAAATTCTTTACAACCTCCTTATATTTTCCTCCCCTCAACACAACAGTGTAGCACATCTTTTACATTGAGCTTTTCTATGCCCTGCCTATAGAAAGTGAGATGTTCACTGCTTATTTAGATGTATATCCTTAGATTGTACCAGGTTTATATATGTTGACATCTGTCTTCTCCTCCTTGTCTTGTTCAAAGCTGAATTGAAAGAGGCCAAAGTTATTGGTTCCCAAATGTCCCCTCCATGGATGGACTGGGGGTGTTTAATGATGAGCAGCCACTCATTGTTCATCCACCATACAGCCACGTGTAAGTTCATTGGGAGGTGACAGCACAAGGAGACTTCTGCTCACAGAAAGTAGAAGCTTCTGCCTTATGCTACTGCTGAAAGTCAGCTTGCAACAGATGCTTCAGTGATGAAGAGGCCAGGGGATACAGCTACATGTCAAACAAGGGTATTTTGGTGAGGAAAAGGCTCTGGAGGTAATTTGGGAGTGGGGATGTGGGTGGCACTGATGGCTGTCTGCAGGAACGTGGAACAGACGGGGTTGCCCAGGGAAGGAAGAGGCTGAAACCTGTGTGGGACAGCTACTGCTCCACATCCCAACTGCTGCCACTATTCAAAGTCCACTTGTACCTGTCCTGGCCCAGGAGGTCACCGTTGAAATCTCTGTCCTGACCTCGAGGAAAGGAGATACAGGAAGTGCATCTTATGCTCATCAGCGGATAGCAAGTGCTCCTACACCCTGCTGAGGTCTGCTACCAGCTCCAGAATTCCTGCATCGGAGATGTGCCCTGCATCAATCCCACACTGTCACCATACCATTGCAGTACCAAGTGGTACTGGTTTAGTTCTGCTTGGTCTTTGCAGTGTCGTAGAATGATAGAATCCTTTGAGCTGGAAGGGAACCTTGAAGGTCATCTAGTCCAACTTCTCTGCAATGAACAGGGACACCTACAGCTGCATCAGTTGCTCAGACCCTCATTCAGCCTGACCTTGAGTGTCTCCAGGGATGGGGCATCCACCACCTCCCTGGGCAACCTGTGCCAGTGTCTCACTGCCCTTATTGTACTTCTTCCTTACACCCAGTCTAAATCTCCCTTCTTTTAGTTTGAAACCATTTTCCCTTGTCCTGTTCCAACAAACTCTAAGTTAAAGAGTCCGACTTCCCACTATCACTCCCCTCCCCTGACACTACTGAATCACTGTTTCCATTTCACAGAAATTCCTAATTTTAAAATGGTAAGCTATGTGTTACTGCCCACCTCCGGCCCACTGGGTGAGAAATAAGAAACTGAATGGGTTCCAAGAGAGAGTACATCATTCAGAACCAAACCCCAGCGGCCACACCCGGCTGCGAAGGTGTTACCGGTGGATTGGGTATTTAGGCTGTGACCTCTGAGTGCCGCGGCCACAAGCCCCATCTGAAACACGTGTGTCGTGGGGCTCTTCATTCCGCGCGGCGCGCCTAGGCAGGTCTTTTCCGCTCCGTGCTGGCCCCGCGAGCTGTGCCCCTCCGACGCGGACCGCTGTGAGCGCTGCTGACAGCTCGTTTCCCTCCCACCGCCACCGCCCGCAGAGACCGCCAGGGGGCGCTGCGTCCCCACGGTAGGAGCGCGGCGCGGGGCCGCCGCCCGACGGGGCGGACCGGGATGGGCAGCGCCGGGGCCGAAAGCTGCCGTCGGGACTCGGGCTCGGCCCCGCTTATGGGGGGCTCCGGTAGCCGCCCGCTCGGGAGTCGCCTCGGAAAGGCGTGTAGCTGCCTGTCTCGCCGTCAGGGGTCGGTTTTCAGTCTGCGTGCTGTCCTTTCAGGGTTGTGTGCCCCGTCCTGCCGACAGGGGTGTGAGGACATCCCGACCACTTTCTCAAGGAACTCCCAAGGAGGGGGAACGTGTCCGTAACCTCCGCCACGGGGCGGTCCGTGGGGTGAGTGATGCGTTTGCCGGGGCTCAGCCCTCGAGACGTGGCACGTCGAGGTGCCGGGGGAACGCGGGTCCGGGAGGGCTGCGGGAGGCCGGGCTGGGACAGCAGTACAGCCTCTCGCGGTCCCGCGCCCCTCATCTCCTCCCGAGGGAGGAGGTTGAATGGTTTTCTGTCTCCCCCCATCCCTACTCCCATAGAGTCCGGCAGTTTAGCAAGTTCACCAAGCTGTGTCATGCTTCATGACTAATTCACGTATTTAAATGGGAACGGTCAAAGCTGGACTATTTGATGCCAGCCAAGCGCATTTATCAGGTCAAAAAAGCTCACAATGGCTGGAGGCCGTGTGTGTGTGTGCGTGTGTCTGATACAAGCGCTCGCTCGGGGCCGGGCGAAGACCCCCAACCAAAATCAACCCCACAGACAAATAAATACAGCACTCGGATCGACTGCAGCTTTCCAGAGCGGAGT
>VXAB01005581.1:16507-30783 GCA_013399175.1 Odontophorus gujanensis | reverse complement strand
TTTCTTTTTCTTTCTTTCTTCTCTGTGTTACTGTTATCACTATAGTAAGGTTACTTTTTCATCTTTTCTCTTTGTTCCCATTAAATATAGTTTATCCTACCACTATCATAATTTCATGGCTATTTGCTTGCATGGTGAAAAACTTTGACATTTAAAAGAAGAAAATATTTAATGTGACAGCAAAACAGGTGAAAAAATGGACATTTAACCTACTGATTTTAATTTTAGCTGACTAAAATTTTACAACTCTGAGTCACCTCACAGTACTTTTTTTTTTTTCCCAAAATGTGGCTTTTGGAACAGTGAAACACTACGTTTTGTTGGCAAACAAGTACAAGTATATAAGCTCTTAATTAAACTTCGCTAAATGCTTCAGTTTATATATTGTTCATGAGTTAACCAAGACATTCCACACAAATCTGTTTCACTTTAATAATAGTCTGGAACTTTTCTACACAGTATTACATTCAGCACAGTCTTCTGCTGTTCAGATCTGGCTACTGTTATGGTTTAATCTGAATTAGTCTGACGTACAGAAAAGCTTAGATGTTGTGTGAATACATCAGTGCTATAAATATTAGATAGAAGACTGTCTAAAGATCTTCCTTCTTTCTCTTATTATTCATCATAAGAATGAAATTTAAGCACTGACTCATTTCTACTCATCATCAGCCTTACTTGGCAAGCACAGTGCTTGGCACAGCTGTTTCTCAGTGCCAGGCCAGGAGTGAGAAGCTCTAATTGTGTGCTCAGCCTCATAGATCTAAGTTCAGTAGCACCCCTGACCCTGGGACCATCTCAGTGATTAATTTGCTACACAAATGACAGGTCAGTCTGATAGGTCAAAGGATTTTGTTGTGTTTTAAGCACTTGGGGGCACATGCTTAAACACAGCAGAGGGAAAGAATGTTTGTTCACCCGCCTGATAAACGTGATGAAATAACGGGTGGCAAACATGATAAGCATTCCTGCCCTCTTGTGGTACAACTGTGCTAAATTTAGTTATGATGTGCGTCCTATGTTTGTAAGCAGAATAATGACCAAAAGAAGAATCTAGCCAAATATAGTTTGTCTAGAAATCAAGACTCATTTTTTTTTTTTAACACACCTACTTGTGTCCAAATTTCAGGAGGTCTTTCTTGTCTCTCAACTCTTTCCAGCATCAGATGAGATTCTTAGAGACGTTTAAACTCCAGTTAAAAAAAGATCTGCTTCATGTTCAGCCAGATCTGTGGATATGTTCTTTGCATGAGTAAGAAACAGTAATTTTTCTATTTTTATGACTACTCAGATTTTTTATTTTCTAACCTGAATACATTTTTCGTAGGTGTAAGTGCAGAGAGATTTTAGAAATCACAAGATGAAATTGGGAAAAAAAATGTTTTGGTTGTAATTGCATCACTTTTAAGTCGCTTACAGAAGTAAACATTACGTTATGCTGGAATGCAATGCACTGTTACTCTTTCTTTCTAAAATGATTCAGAAACTATCTTAAAACTATGGCTACAGGAAACTCATGATTTTTTTTATTTATTTATAGCAAAAAAGACATGAAAGAGAAGAAGGAGAAAATCTTGTCTTCCTGATAGCTCAAAAAAAAATGACACTCTGAAAAAGCAGAACTACTTGGAACTCTAGATGCAGCCACATCCACTCTTCAAAAATACAGCTTATACTGTATTAGACTTGACCAGAACTGTATCACACTCATAGCCCAAGACCACTAGCTTGAGCTGTGTGATGTGGCAAAAAGAAATGCAGACTCAGACAGGCCTAGCAAAGGCTACAGGAAAAGGAGATGTACTAATTTACCTGCTGCAAAGATTCTCTGTTGGTCTTATCATAGTGAAGAATTATCTGAAAAATGTTTGTACCTGGATATGTTCAAGATGATGTGCAAAACCACAAAAATTAGCAAAGTGAACGGAACACTAGACATAAAATAAAGCAACATAAACTTGTATTAGAAAAGTCAGCCTGCAACATACCCATCTTCATTTCACAACATTCTCTAATTATCTTTTCATTTTTTCAGAAAAAAAGACAGCAACCTATACAAAAAGAAGGAAAGAAGGCAAAAGAACTTTTCTGTTGCACCTAGGAAAGAAAAAGGACTTCAGCTCACAACTTGAAAGGGTTTGTAAACTTTTGCAAGACAGAAAAAAAAAGGCCAAGAAAATATCATTTTTTAGTAAAAAATCTCATAAGAAACACATAAGAAAGACTGGACAAAAAATGGATTTTTTTAAAACTCCCAGGTATTGATACTGGAAATGAATGTATGCAAAAGAATAAGCCACCTGAACCAGGTACTGAGTTTACAGGATACAACACATAACAACTTTACCAACCCTTGTAGTGTAAAAATGACTGTGAAATACTCCTCCCTGAGATTCATTATTGCTAGCAGTAGCCATTTCTAAACCACAAGATTTTGTTTCAAGAAGGTTCTTTTGATTGCTATTTTCTGTAACTGAATTTCATTTCAGTACTGTTAGGATTTCTCTGCTAACTGTTCAACATATTCTTCTGGGTAACTATTTAAAAGAAAGATACAGTTCTAAATAACCTGCTATAGATATCCTTTATTTTAAAAGTCAGCAAGAGAAAGTGTTGTTCTTCATTTGCTATACTATGATGAGCCTCAAAATATGTTCACATAAAAAAATCCACAAAAACTATTAAAGGAGATTATTATTATAGACATCGTTAAATACAAACATTGGTCTTAAAGTTATGCCTTCTATTTTCTTACATTAGTCCATGACATTAGAGTCAGATGTTGGTGGTATGGCAGTAGAAGTTGAACTTTCCTGTCAATATTCCATTCCATGTTGCCATGTGACAAATGGTAGCAGAGGGATAGTCTGACAAAATGATGTCTGTGATGAAAGTGCAGATGAAACAAAGGTGCGGAACTGAAATCCTTCATGTGGAAAAAATGACACCCATTGACATACATCAACATTTGCTGAATATTTGTGGAGACCAAAGAGTGGATATGTGATCACAGTGAGGCAGTGGGTAATGTGTTTCAGCAGTAGGACATCGGGGTCCTTCCCTCACCACCAACACCCTTCTGTCTGTGAGGACAATCCTTTCATAGGCAATCCTTTCATAGGCTGGTGGTTGCAACGAGGCCCCAGGTATAGCTGAGCAGGCAGCAATGGAGTTTCCTCATCTAATTGAAGTGTTTTAGCCTTTGGCTTCTTAATTTTCAGGATCATCCTCTGAAGCTTCTCACTCATGACAGAAAAGTCATTCTAATAAATATTTTACCGATTTTCATATTTTGTGGGGAAAACAAGGCAAAGCAAAGCAAAACAAAACAAAACAGAAGGAAACCCACAACACTTTAATGAATCAATCCTTGCTGATGGAAAACCACTGGAACAGAAAATTTTTAAGCAGACATCATTGAATATTCCTGGTCCTGCACCTCCTTGCTGCTATAATCAGAAACTGTTAGTGACATTTCTATTACACAGTAGAGTGAGGCTGTGTTGTTATTGATTTCAGCTGGAAGAGAAGCATAATGGAATCTTCAAGTGATCCTTGTGATTCTTAAATTTTATGACTTTTATAAGTATTGTAACTTCCAGCCAAAAGTAATTCTATTAAGACACTACAATTAACTAAATATTTTTTTCTTAACTCCTCTATTGAAATTGCATTGACTTCACAGAAACTTATTTTCTGCTGTGAACTGTACAGGAAGTTCCATATTAGTGAATATTTTGACACATTTAACTATATAACTGTGTTTCAGTGCATTAACGTTTGCACTGCTACAAACAGTGTGTTCATATTTTGACTATAAAATGCCATAGAATTTGTCCAACAGATACACTTGATCATATAGACTGCCATTTTCAATTGGATTCCATCAGTTTCCTCTATGATACATAACTTGATTAGCAGATAAATGGAATGTTATTGAGCCGTTTAAATACAGCCTGCATTTGTTAGTCTTTTTTTGTATTGTGGACTTTATCAATCAAGTTTAAATTAACATCCAGAACTTAAATGGATTATTTCACCAAAGTCCAAAGTCATCATCTCTGCAGGTGTACACACAGCAGAAGACAAACTCTCATTATGGCTAGTGCCACCATGGATCTTATGAGGCCACTAGGTGGCTGAGGTTTTACTGGTCATTATTAATGACCATTACTAATAGTTTTAGAACAATCACGTTGTTTTAAGTGCAGATTTTTTGTCCATTCTTTACACATTAATATTTTCAGAATAGGTTATACGACATTTAATTTGTTTGCTTATATTAACTTCTCCTCATTTTCTTTTTGGCACTATAACTCATTGTTTTGAAATAGTGAGTACAGTTCTGATGATCCATGGGAAATACAACTGGGAGTAAGAAATATATTTTCATTAATCTAGATCTGTGTTTGCTCTCGTGAAATACCACAATCATCCCTCACTCCTGCTGACTTCTGGTTGTGAAGGATTATAGTAGAGTGTTTTGACTGGGAATCTAGTCCCCAGTAGAGACAAAACGTGTCTCAGTTCAACTTTCCATGTGTCTGTACAGGAAGATAGCCAAATCAAAATATTTAGTTTTCAGACATTTGATCTTTAGGGAAAATGAAGTAAAACAAATTCAGTTTTCTATGGAAAGCAGACAATTTTTGAAAAAAAAAAAAAAAAAGAAGAAGAAAAAAGTTTGATCTAAAGCCCAATTTTCCGTTGAAACAGTTTTAATGCAAAATGCTCAAGCAGCCATAAAATACAGTAATAAAGATAAATTAATGGAATGTAGCGCTTCAGGCTCTTTCTCATGTGCAGACACACACACACACATATACAAGTGCACATAAGTTATAATTTTTAAATAAATATAAAAAAAAATCTGTAAGGTACAGTGAAACCAACCTCATTATCATAATTCTTCCCTGAGAATCTGTTTCCTAGCCTTTAGCATTGGTAACTGTAAAATATAACTAAGCTTAGATAATATTTTTTATAATAATAATTTATTGAACAAGTATGACGTCTCTAATAGTGTAATTTTAAGAAGAAAGACAAATGAGAGTGTTCAATGTTCTGCTTAATGAGACAGACAATGGGCACAACTGCAGATTTATTATATCTGGTAAGTCACAGAATCACAGAATCATTCGAGTAGGAAGGGACATTTAAAGATCATCTAGTCCAACTCCGCTGCAATGAACAGGAACATCCACAGCACGATCAGGTTGCTCAGAGTCTGTTCTAGCCTGACTTTGAATGTCTCCAGGGATAGGGCATCTGCCACATCTGTGAGTAACCTGTTCCAGTGCCTCACCATCCTAACTGTAAAAGACTTTTTCCTTATACCCAATCTAAATCTCCCCTATTTAAGTTTAAAACCATTTCCCCTTCCCCTATCACAATAGACTCTGCTAAAGAATCTATCTTCTTCTTTCTTATGGCCCCCCTTTAGATATGAAGCTCCCTTTCTTATAGTCCCCTAGACAATATATTATTGTATCTAATGCAATAAAAACATTGTCACTCTTATGTTTAACTACAGAAACGTCTGCGATAATGTTTGGGAAACTCAAATAATAATCTACATGTTATAAGACAACAGAAAAGATTATAAACAAGCATACCAACCAATTCTATTATTTTCAGATATCTTAGTACAGTGATACTCCTGAAACACTTCAGAAACCAAACATATTGTCTTTTTCTCATTTTCACACAGAGAGATTTAGTTTTTTTCTACAGAGAGGCAGAGATCTCCTCAAAAGAGTCCAGTGCAGGGCTACAAAGATGATAAAGAATGTTGAACACCACCCTTATGAGGAGAGGCTGAGAGACCTGGGACTGTTCAGCCTTGCTGAAAAGAAGACTCAGAGGGGATCTGATCCACGTCTATAAATACCTAAGGAGCGGGAGGCAAAGGGATGAGGCTGTATTCTTTTCAGCAGTGTGTGGTGATAGGAAAAGGGGAAATGACCACAAACTGAGGCCACACAAATCTGTGTGGGAACTTCTTCACATTGAGGGTGACGGAGCACTGACACAGGCTGCCCAGAGAGGTGGTGGAGTCTCCTTCAGCAGAGACATTCAAGACCCGCCTGAACACCCACCTGTGCAACCTGGTCTAGGTAGCTGCTTTGGCAGGGGGTTGGGCTAGATGATCTCTGGAGGTTGCTTCCAACCCCTACAATTCTGTGATTCTATGATTATTTGCTGCAGTGAGGGATGGGACTCCTTTCCAGGCAGCTGTTAGATGATCTTTGTTTTGATCTTAATAAACATTTTTTCATACATTAGATGAAAAGACTCGAGACAATGAAGCAAAGGTCTGGCTGCAAATGCACATTTATTGTATAGACTAATTAGCAAGCAAACAGGGAATGAAACAAAATCACTTTAGCTCATTATGTTTTATGTACCTGGGATAAACAGAGCGAGTTCATAGATACTTCGGATTTTTTTTTTTAATGCTACATTTAGGATGATTTGTTTTTAAAATAGATAGTATCAGTCATTTTGTTCTGTGAAAGAATCATAAAAATATTTTTTCTTTCTGGAAGAATGTTTGAAACATTACATAAACATAGGTCATGAGTATATTAACTTTATTAAAAATATCTTTAAATCTGAAAATGTGTCAGTACTGACACTACAGTATCAGTAGTCAACTTCAATCAGGTTTTACATTTTTAAGCTTGTAAATACTCCAGGACCACGTGCAATTAGGTGCTGATGTATATTTTTCATTTAGACTTTTCAAATAACACTCATTTGCTGACTTCCTTTACAAGTGTAATTTGAATAGCCTAAAAAACATTTCAAAATATTCTGGAGAAGGGTAAAAAAAAAATTCATAATGGATTTAATTCCTCACCACAATTTTCCTGAGACAGAATCATTGTGATACAAGTTGTTGTTTCCTTAGAGATTATAGGGGGGAATGGGAAATAGATTAATGTTTCCATAAGCTCTGTTAGTTTTGTTTGATCACGATACCATTTTACCTGAAAAAGAAGAGTCCCAGGCAAGTTTTCCAGATGGAAAGAAGCAGACTGATTCAGGAAGAAGAACTGGTATCCCAATCCTTTATTGGAAGGTTCCATAGATTTTAAAGCAAAATATTTATTTTCAAGTTTTATTACGCATTGTCATCCCCCCACCCCTACCCATCTCCTTTTCGCAGAATACGATTTTCTTTTCTTTCTAATCTGATTGTACTAAACATTCTCAGGACACTCCCAAGTAGCAAAAAGTGGTGAAAATAATACAAGCTACAAAGGGAATTCCCTTTTTTTCAAGCAAACACACTCAGCAACTTGTCAAAATAGAGAAATTTGAAGAATCATGTACAGGACAACAAGTCTCATGAAAACAAAATCTGAAGTATTTTTTGGGATGAGTTGGAGTACAATGACTGTAGAGATCACTCCAGAACAACGTAATCTCTAACTGAATTATACATATATATATTTTCACAGTTGCAGAGAAAATCACAAACACTTTATTACCTCTCTTCATAACTATAAATTTCTCATTTGTAACAATTTTTCTAGTTGACATATGACCCTTTTCTACCATGTCAGAAGAAACACTGCTGTCATTAGTACAAAGAACCATGAAATATAAGCTCTAGCATGACTTCTGCTTTCTTTCAGATAGCACCATTTTATTTAGCAAACCACTTTCCTCCGTGCATTCTGAAATAGCAACCTGTGCCAGTAATGTAAGTAAGATTTCTTTCCTGCAGAGCCTACACATCTAGGAAATACTCAGCTGCAATTTTTGTTCCATCTTGTATATCAATAGACCTGTTTAATAACTTTCAAATGGATACACCTGTGCAACTCTGTTGAGGGAAGTAGGATGATAGTGCCATCCATAGTGGGTTTAATTTGGAATTTAGTGTTGTACAGATGTAGCTGGGAGCTCATTTGCTTTGCAGAATATTTGTAACTTAGAATAATATGAGACATGAAAAACAACAGAAAGCACCACCACAGAAATCAACTAATTCAAAAATATCCAGCTTGATTCTAAAGAATGCAGAGGTAGCATTTATAATACAAAAATAAACAAACAAACCAGCAAAATTTATTTGTAAACTAAATGTATTTCATATTGTAATTCTTGAGTGAAAATGATGTGACACCCACAATGCCATTAACACAGGGATTTCACAGTACAAGGCTGTACTTACATTAAGAAACTAAAGTCTAGAGACTGAACTGTTGATTAGTCTGTACTAGGACATTATTTTACCACTGGGTAAACAGATTTGTTTAAAATTTCAAAATTTAAATTCATCGTAAGGGAAGGCTTGACGAATATATCAAACAAGACAAAAAATCAGATTTAATATTCCCTTAACTTTATGACTGCAGTCACTGCAAACATCTAGAAACATCCATTAAGACAATTAATCTAAAACTTTGTTTCAGGAAAAATTTTGCTTGAGAATAAATTATATAATGAAAAAACACTGCAGAGCCATAGGGTAAAGAAAACTGGTTCTTCTAAAATGACTACAAAGTTACCTTCATTCATTGCCTTATACAGTGTGGTTCTAAGTGTACTGCACCTGTGTAGGTTATAAAACGTGGTCAGAGCACTTGATTTGCATCTGTCTGCATAAACATGCCCTCAGCCTCATCAAGAAGCTACGGAGGGCTTTGTAGAGTCTGCATTGCAGCTAATTTATGAGTTAAGTCTACCAAGCTAAATATTTGTATTGGAAGTACTCATGAATACAATTGTATTTGATCAAATTAAATTTTAATATCTTTCCTTTCTATTTACTCAGGAGGAAAGGTAGACATTCTGACAATGTGTTTCATGGTCTTTTTATGAGATTTTTCTTAAGTAAAATCATGAAAATCATTGTCTGAATATACAGTAACTGAAAACCTTATACATTTATAATTGTAGAATTTTATGAGTACTAATAGAGCTGCATCACAGAATACAATCTTCCTATGACTTTTGTAGGTATGATACCTATTCTGAAAGTCTAAGTTCATTATATCTGTGTACAAATTGTAATCAGATTCACTGATGTCAGAATTGTCAAGGTATTTAATATAGCACTAAGTGTTTTGCAGCCTTGGTGAAAGTGATGTTTAGATTTTCAATAGGTGGAAAAATATTTCATTTCCAAATAATAATTATTTTCATTATTTATGCATATCCATCTGTATGCTAGCTGATTTTAGAATAGTGTGAAATAATTCCAATAATAACTTCCATGTAAAAATTTGTTTGAAATACAGATGTTTTTAATGTGCTTTTGCTTTTCTACTCATTTTATCCTGCCTTCCCTGGGAGAAAAAAAAATATAAAATAAAAATCATTCTTTAAGGTCTTTCCTGACCTTCTTTGGTTTGTATTCTTGTGATCTTTTTATATTCTCTGACCTTTTTATTAAGACTTCCTTCAGACTGAACAGCTAACATGACATACTATCACTTGTTGCTTGTCAAATAGGCATTTGTTTTGCACCCACTAAAAACTAACTTAATTTGTGCATAAGCACAACTTCTGAACCTTGATCTTAAATGGAACAGTGTTAATTTGCTTTCTCATCTTACACATTAATAAAATCTATATGGAAGCTGCAAAGACATCAGTGTTGCTGGCTTTCACATTTGCATCTAAGCCTGGGATAGATTCCCACAATCCTAGATAGAAGTAAAATAAATTAGTTTTTTTGTTTTGTTTTGTTTTTTTCCAGTTTTAAAGATTTTTCAGGACCCTTTCTAGTACCTGAAAGGATCCTGCAGGAAATCCAGAGAGGGACTTTTTATAAGAGCATGTAGTGACAGGGGGAAGGTAAATGGGTTTAAACTGGAAGAGGGTAGGTTTAGAATAGATATTAGGAAGAAATTCTTTACTGTGAGAATGGTGAGACACTGGAACAGGTTGCCCAGAGAGGTTGTGAATACCCCCGCCCTGGAAACATTAAAGGCCAGGCTGGATGGGACTTTGAACAACCTCGTCTACAGGGAGGCATCCCTGCTCATAGCAGGGGGATTGGAACTAGATGATCTGAAAGGTCCCTTCCAACCCAAACCATTCTGTGATTCTATGATTTATGCTCTGACCNCATCCCTACCCACTAAACTACTTATGCTCTGACTCATGACTTTTGGGCACTGATTTGGCAACACTGATACACTCATTCCTCCTAGCCAGCTCTTACAAGAGAGTTGCATTTTTAAGAGTGTATGCATCACTAAATTTCTATCAGGAGACTGAAACAAAAAAGAGGACATGTCCTGATCAGACAAACAATAACTTTCAGGAAAAAAAAACATTGTATGTATTGCACAGTGCTAGATGAGCTTTCAGTTCCTAGCTACATTTTCAGATTTCTAGTGCTGAAATTCTGTAAATGTCAGAGCTGAGCAACCATCTAAATTCTAGCAGTGTTTAGACAGGAAAATATCTTACTTTGTTTAAACATCAGATTATCAGACTGAGGTGTGTCTGTTAAGAGAGTAAGTTGTTTACCTTTCGTTCCTCTTCTGGCTGAATGTAAGAGGCACCTGAAAAAACGCACAGTAAAAACTTAGATCTCATTGGGAAACCTAAGGTACTGAATTTGGAGCAGACCAAATATCTTGCAGGGGCATCCATTTTGCAGACCCCTGTATGACTCAGTCCTGCTGTTACTGGATGACTTAGGCAGAAAAAAAAGGTCAAAGTCCCTCCTCTGCAGGAGGAAGAGGAGAGAGCACTCTAAGCATTAAGAGAAATGCAATGACTGTTGGTACTAGGACACAGAATATGTCCCAGATGAAGGTGGTGAGACCTAAACATCTAATTTATATTCTCTCATTCATTAAAGAAATAATTAACTTGCTGTGTCTCAGCACAAATGACATGAGATCAACCTGGAATCTCATATAGGTGTAAATCATACTGTATACATGACGATTTTTACGTATAAATCTCCATTTGTATACATACTTATACACATTAGTATTACTGATTGGAGCATTTAAAAGGTATTTGAGTGAGCACCTTGGATATTTGTAATACTTCAATCTGAATCTAGCATTTGCAACCATCCAAAGACACTTTTTTTTTTAAATCAGATATCATAGATAAATATTAATGAAGTTAATCACATTGTAGTTGAAATGGTGATTTTTATTATATCAGTGTTTCTTCAAAAAGACTTGGACCTGGAAAAGCACATCACAGGGAACTGAAAATAATAAGATAGCCAAATTCACTTCTCAAGTCATAAAGTGGAAAAAATAAGGAGCTGCATTTTTTATCTCCAAAGAAGACTGGAGAAAAGAATGAAAACTAATTTGGGGGGAATATTTTGTATGATAGTGTGCACAAGAGTGAGAAACTCAAAGTTGTGAGTTATTAATAACTAGTTATTAATGGTCTTCTTAGCTTTCTCAGAAATGAAGATGATTCAGCCTTTCTGTATTAGTTCAATCCTTTGTTATGTACAGTCACAGTAAAATCATCAATTAATGTTCTACAGTTAATATTCACTTAACCCTATTCTGAAAGCAGCAGGAAGCCTGTCTGGGAAAAAGGTATCAGGGAAATAGCAGACTGTAAAGAGGAACATTAGTAAATCCCAAGTAAAGAAAACACTGTAACAGTGAATTACTGCAAAAAAATTCAGTAAACAGCTTCTTGGCAAAAGTAATTTTAATTCCTGATTTTAAGTTTATATCCATGTGTGACAATATCAGTCTATCCTCTATGTAAAATCAGTCATATAAACTTTTTTTTTTTTTTAAGATAAAGACACTATTCTGTAAAAATGTATATAACTTTGGAAGACCCCAATCCTGCACACATTGAGTGGAGTGCTAATGACAATTATATCCCTCATAAAAGTCATATAAAATTTATATTACAGTAAAAATGAGTTTGTGAGAAGTAAAATAATGCTAACTCAGGAGTGTGTTTAAGCACAAACTTAAACATATAATTATTTAGAGCTATGCCTAACAGAATAGTAATTAGGGCCATAGCATTTGGATTCCATTGACCATTTATTTTTATTTATTTATTTTATCCGAGAGAGCTTCTCCTTTCTTCTTTGCCAGCTACGGGCACTATGTCTACAGTCCTGAAACACATCACACTTTGGGTAGCTTTCCATTTTATAAAATCAAGTTTGGGAACTTCCAGCTTAGTGAAGACAATCTCTAAAACCTGCCTATGTTGTATTTTTTTTTTTCCCTGTTTCTATTGAACTGCTGCTAAAATACAGTGATTTGTGGTAGTTTGATACATATATCTCAAAATAGCAATTTGTGGCCAACATTGTCTTGTGATTTAAGATATCAACGGACAGTCCAGAGTTTCCTAGAATGGATTTTTTTTACTACAAAGCTTACCCCTATGATTTTCTTGGTCTTTTTCCCTTTTGTTACTAAATCGATTTTATTCTGTTTATTATTTTCACAGCATGATGTGAAAATAGTTGGTGAAAATAAAAAAAAATACATCTGTGCAGTCAGGGAAGTTCTGGTTCATACAGCTATGGTAGAATGTTAGTCTGATGGATGGCTCAATCTAACTGCAGATTTCTCTGAATATGTAGGCTGCTCTGAAAGTAACACCTCCTAATTATTTCCATGGAACTTACAAAAGATACAGAGAGCACAATAACACTGATTGATAGAGGAAATGCCCAGCTACAAAATGTTATTTTTCAACATGCCACCACCATTGGCTGTTCATTTTTGCCAGCAATGAACAAGAGTCTGCACGCCACTCTTACATAATCTGTGCCAGCAGAGGAGACCCACGTTTTGGCAGTCACTTCGACAGCATAATTGCTAGGAAAATGTTGACCGTGTCCACATTTCATGGTCCTGAAGAGAGGGAAATCAAAAGATGCAAAATCTAGACTATGTGGTAGACGTGATATGACAGTTGAGACAAGACTAGCAGCAAGCTGTAGGGTCATCAGACTGGTCTGGGGTCTGGCATTATTGTGTTTCAAGAGAAAGGCTGTCTTTCTCCTCTGGTTTGACTCTGGAAGTTCAAGCCTTCAGTTTACTTCAGTTTAAGTCAGCACCATGATGTAGTGGTTAGAGTTGAAGTCTTGATCAGNTATATAACTTTGGAAGACCCCAATCCTGCACACATTGAGTGGAGTGCTAATGACAATTATATCCCTCATAAAAGTCATATAAAATTTATATTACAGTAAAAATGAGTTTGTGAGAAGTAAAATAATGCTAACTCAGGAGTGTGTTTAAGCACAAACTTAAACATATAATTATTTAGAGCTATGCCTAACAGAATAGTAATTAGGGCCATAGCATTTGGATTCCATTGACCATTTATTTTTATTTATTTATTTTATCCGAGAGAGCTTCTCCTTTCTTCTTTGCCAGCTACGGGCACTATGTCTACAGTCCTGAAACACATCACACTTTGGGTAGCTTTCCATTTTATAAAATCAAGTTTGGGAACTTCCAGCTTAGTGAAGACAATCTCTAAAACCTGCCTATGTTGTATTTTTTTTTTTCCCTGTTTCTATTGAACTGCTGCTAAAATACAGTGATTTGTGGTAGTTTGATACATATATCTCAAAATAGCAATTTGTGGCCAACATTGTCTTGTGATTTAAGATATCAACGGACAGTCCAGAGTTTCCTAGAATGGATTTTTTTTACTACAAAGCTTACCCCTATGATTTTCTTGGTCTTTTTCCCTTTTGTTACTAAATCGATTTTATTCTGTTTATTATTTTCACAGCATGATGTGAAAATAGTTGGTGAAAATAAAAAAAAATACATCTGTGCAGTCAGGGAAGTTCTGGTTCATACAGCTATGGTAGAATGTTAGTCTGATGGATGGCTCAATCTAACTGCAGATTTCTCTGAATATGTAGGCTGCTCTGAAAGTAACACCTCCTAATTATTTCCATGGAACTTACAAAAGATACAGAGAGCACAATAACACTGATTGATAGAGGAAATGCCCAGCTACAAAATGTTATTTTTCAACATGCCACCACCATTGGCTGTTCATTTTTGCCAGCAATGAACAAGAGTCTGCACGCCACTCTTACATAATCTGTGCCAGCAGAGGAGACCCACATTTTGGCAGTCACTTCGACAGCATAATTGCTAGGAAAATGTTGACCATGTCCACATTTCATGGTCCTGAAGAGAGGGAAATCAAAAGATGCAAAATCTAGACTATGTGGTAGATGTGATATGACAGTTGAGACAAGACTAGCAGCAAGCTGTAGGGTCATCAGACTGGTCTGGGGTCTGGCATTATTGTGTTTCAAGAGA
>VXAB01005581.1:2780-14222 GCA_013399175.1 Odontophorus gujanensis | reverse complement strand
TATATAACTTTGGAAGACCCCAATCCTGCACACATTGAGTGGAGTGCTAATGACAATTATATCCCTCATAAAAGTCATATAAAATTTATATTACAGTAAAAATGAGTTTGTGAGAAGTAAAATAATGCTAACTCAGGAGTGTGTTTAAGCACAAACTTAAACATATAATTATTTAGAGCTATGCCTAACAGAATAGTAATTAGGGCCATAGCATTTGGATTCCATTGACCATTTATTTTTATTTATTTATTTTATCCGAGAGAGCTTCTCCTTTCTTCTTTGCCAGCTACGGGCACTATGTCTACAGTCCTGAAACACATCACACTTTGGGTAGCTTTCCATTTTATAAAATCAAGTTTGGGAACTTCCAGCTTAGTGAAGACAATCTCTAAAACCTGCCTATGTTGTATTTTTTTTTTTCCCTGTTTCTATTGAACTGCTGCTAAAATACAGTGATTTGTGGTAGTTTGATACATATATCTCAAAATAGCAATTTGTGGCCAACATTGTCTTGTGATTTAAGATATCAACGGACAGTCCAGAGTTTCCTAGAATGGATTTTTTTTACTACAAAGCTTACCCCTATGATTTTCTTGGTCTTTTTCCCTTTTGTTACTAAATCGATTTTATTCTGTTTATTATTTTCACAGCATGATGTGAAAATAGTTGGTGAAAATAAAAAAAAATACATCTGTGCAGTCAGGGAAGTTCTGGTTCATACAGCTATGGTAGAATGTTAGTCTGATGGATGGCTCAATCTAACTGCAGATTTCTCTGAATATGTAGGCTGCTCTGAAAGTAACACCTCCTAATTATTTCCATGGAACTTACAAAAGATACAGAGAGCACAATAACACTGATTGATAGAGGAAATGCCCAGCTACAAAATGTTATTTTTCAACATGCCACCACCATTGGCTGTTCATTTTTGCCAGCAATGAACAAGAGTCTGCACGCCACTCTTACATAATCTGTGCCAGCAGAGGAGACCCACGTTTTGGCAGTCACTTCGACAGCATAATTGCTAGGAAAATGTTGACCGTGTCCACATTTCATGGTCCTGAAGAGAGGGAAATCAAAAGATGCAAAATCTANCTACAAAATGTTATTTTTCAACATGCCACCACCATTGGCTGTTCATTTTTGCCAGCAATGAACAAGAGTCTGCACGCCACTCTTACATAATCTGTGCCAGCAGAGGAGACCCACGTTTTGGCAGTCACTTCGACAGCATAATTGCTAGGAAAATGTTGACCGTGTCCACATTTCATGGTCCTGAAGAGAGGGAAATCAAAAGATGCAAAATCTAGACTATGTGGTAGACGTGATATGACAGTTGAGACAAGACTAGCAGCAAGCTGTAGGGTCATCAGACTGGTCTGGGGTCTGGCATTATTGTGTTTCAAGAGAAAGGCTGTCTTTCTCCTCTGGTTTGACTCTGGAAGTTCAAGCCTTCAGTTTACTTCAGTTTAAGTCAGCACCATGATGTAGTGGTTAGAGTTGAAGTCTTGATCAGGATCCAAGATATCAGGAAAGATCACCACTTTCTTATCCCAAAAGATAACGCACATCACTTTACCTGTTGGGGGCTATGTCTTTAACTTAGTTTTCAATTAAGAATTCATTCACCACTCCCTGGACTGCTTTTCTGACTCCAGCTCATAGTGGTGATGCATGTCTTGACACAGTAGGAGCAAAAACCAGGAAATTTGCTATCAGCTTCGTACTGTTTCAAAAGATCCTGACAAGCTTGCATACAATAGTCTTCCTGTTCCCGTGTGAGCATATGTGGAAAGCATCTGGTGTAAACTTTTCAGTATTCCAGTGTTGCTATCATCATTCTCAGTGCATTGAAGCCAGTATTCAGCTCCATACACAGTTCTTTGGTTGTAAGCCACCAAATTTGCACAGATTAGCTGTTTGAAACACACTTCCTTTTGTGGAGTGACAGCTGTGCATGGTCATGCATAATGTGGCTTGTCTTTCACATCACTGTTGTCAGTGCTGAAATGCATCACTCACTACATCTCTGTGCTCACATCCACTGTTTCCTCTCCATAAATGTTCAGCAAACATTGATAAATGCCAACAGGCACAACTTTTTTTCTGCATGGAGGAATTCAGTGACGCATCTTTGCTTCATCCACGTTTCCATGGAAGACACCATTCTGTCAGATGGCCCCTCTGCTGGTTATCTGGGGTATTGGCAGGAAGGTCCAGTCTCTAATGCCATACTAACAGAATCCATCTCTGGCAGAATACTATAACTGCAGTATTTTCTCACTTCTTTCTTAACAGTATTATTTCTAAACATACAAGCTTTGTTCCAGAAGTAATACCTCTATCTTATTACGTTGACCTGTGACATTAGAAGCTTACTGAATGTCTATGGAGACCAAACAGTGGATGTTGCTTCCGTGACACAGTGGATGATACATTCCAGCAGTGACGCTGTCATAGCAGCTGTGAAACAGTGGGTCACATCTGCACATGTAGATTTTTACAAGTGCAGGATTCAGGCTCTTATTCATTGCAAGTAAAAATGGTGGTGACTATGCTGAAAAATAGTACCTCGTAGCTGAGCATTTGCTCTATCAAATAACATTATTTCACTCTATGTTCTGTAGTTTCCATGGAAATCAGCAGGAGGCATTACTTTCAGAGTAATTTACCTACCTATATGTAAGTAGAGATATTTGTTTGGTTTTGTTTAAATGATGTGCTTATCTTTAAGATGTTTATTTTACTAGTCACTGTCTGATTTTCCAAAGGAAGTATATGCTTTCTCAACTATAAAAATATGGATGCAACAGAAAGTCTGAAATAATGAACTATATAGATTTCCTATAATCCCAAAGTGTATGTGAAAAATTGTTCTCTTCATAAAATTCAAAATGCTCCATTTTGCTTTTTGTATGAAATTAAGCATAGTGACTCATGATTCTATAGTTCTCAGTTAACTGAGTTTCTGCCAATACAACATGTAATGAGATATCTGTATCACATTTGAGGAAAACAGTGAAGCAATCCAAGTATCCTCACAGGGATAATCACCACTCCACATAAATGCCCCTTGTCAGCTCGCAAATTATTTGATATACTAATAATCCTTGACGAAGCTGAACAGTTGGGAGAGCATGAAAACCAAGAGTCACGTGTAAATTAATTTTGATCAGTGGTTTGTTCTGCATAGAGACGCTGTTGATGTAAGCTTATACATTAACTGGGATCAAGCATTCTGGATCTAAGTTCTAGCCATAGAAGTACCACTCTTCCTCCCTCACTCATAATGTAGTATAACTAGCAATTGGAAGATTAAGGTATCTTCGTAACTGCTTAGTTGCAGCTGTCTTTTGCTGTTCAACAATAAAAAGTTAAAATAACCACTTTTAGTATTGTTATAGATCCATGGGCCCAGAACCACATCACTTCAGTAGGACTATGTATTTCCTTACATAGAAAACATTTTAAAAAGGAAAGAAAACAGGGCTGATTCACAGCATTATTACCAGCACTCTAGAAAATAGAGAATTTATGCAGTTTTTATTAGTAGCTAGAGTTTTTCTGGCTATTTAAGTAAAATAAGTGATAGGATATAACTTCTACTTTTCTAGAATTCCTATATTTGTTAGAATGAACAAAGAAAATATATATGAAAGCTTTTTAAAAAATGTTTTAAATATTTTACAAGAAAAAATTTTAAGTGAAGAAAAATATTCAGAGCTTTGATTTTAAAACTTGAAATTATTTGGAATGATTACAGATGAAACAACTCAGTCAAAATTTCATCCAACTTCAATTATGTGTATTTTGGATAACATCTGTAAAGTACTGCTTTCAAACAACCTCCCCCCCCCTCCCCCAAAACAACCCACCTCTATGTTTAAAATAAACACAATTTCCCTCTGTAATTAGACTATATTAGCTGACTGTATTAAGTGTTGATGATTTCCCAGGTAAACTGCTATAGGGTGAATAGTGCAATGAATAGTACCCCACAGGGTGATGACCCGAAATGAACAGCACCCAAACAGTACAATCAAGATGGATAGCATATTGTTGGACAGATAATTCAGATGGTACAAAGACACCCAGCAATATAGGAAGGACTCGCCTGAAACTCCACACAGAAGGGATCTCCAACAAGAGATCCTTCTCCAGTGGTGGTCTGCCCTTAAATGGGGCCTGAGAGAGGTGGAGCCAGACTCCGCATCTTCCGGTCATACAGGTGAGTTGCCTTCACCTGTGCTCCTCTGGCTGACTCAGTGCTCACCTCAGGTGATCAGCGGTTCAGGTTGTGATTCAACAGTTCCTACACAACTGTGTTCCTTATTAAAACAATCTAAACCAGTTAATTTTTACTTTTTGTTTTCTACAGGGATTGCGAGCAGCTGAGAACATCTCAAGGCTTGATTAAAATTTTTCTGTATTATAAAGATCAGTAGGTATCCATTCTGTTGCAATTTAAATTCTTTTGTACACGTAAGTTAAAAATTGAGGCATTTGGAAAATTAAGATATTCACTGAAATCCTCTGTATAATGCATGATGTAAGAAGGTGATGATTTCACTTTAAAAAAGCTCATCTTTGGTAGTGTGTAGCTTACACAAACAGTGCAATATTATTGTAGCTTTTATTTTCACAAGAACTGCTACTTGATTCTATTATCCAAAATGAAGCATAGTGCAGAGTAGCAATATTTCTCATTCTCCTTTTGCAGTGTCTGACCCAAAAATCACGATTTTAAACTCAACAACACATCTTTAAACAGGAAAAAAGATGTTTAAATCTATTTTAATTAATTTAGTGCTATTGCACAGCTCATCAGACTGTGTAGCATCTGTGTCTCTGTGAAGAAAAGTGTAGTGTCTTCAGTCAATGAATGTTTCCATCTGTTACTGGTTCTTAATCAAAAATAATTTTTTTCAACAAATAGTCATGTTCTTGACAAGGTATTACATTCTCCCACAACTCCATCTTTAAAATTTAATTTTTAAATGTTTCTTTTTATTTCAAAATGTTATTTGAATTTCTAAGATTGTTTGATTTTTTATTATCTCTTCCACTCAATTTACTTCACAGATACAGGGAAAATGAACTCTTGTTAAAATGTCCAAGTAAAATTTTTAATTTGTTCGTTATCATTCTGGCTTAGTAGCTAACCATTATGAGGTAAAAATTAATTACATATTCTCTTTTGTTATGCAAACCAGACCAGCTAAACTGAAAAGAACTGCGTAAAAACTTGAAGACTGTGACTAAACATGAAGCCATATAGAAAGCAGTTTTCAATTTTTTAATTGCAATTTGTTTTTCTCATTCCTTTTATTAGGTATAGAATAGCTTTTAACTGCACTAGAGAAACTGAGCAAGCACCAACTAATCTGGTAGTGAGCACGCACAGAGAGGAGACTGCACACTTCTCTCAGAAAAAAAGCTGTTGGAAATATTTGCCAGGTCTTCCCCCTGCAATTGGCTGTTGATGAAGCCTATTGCAAGAAGTGCTCGTGGTGAAGCCAGTGTGCAGGATGCATCCCATACATGAGGTTGTATAGCTTCAACAGATTGGACTAAAGACTCCAACCCGCTGATTGTTCAGTTGTGGTGACAGAGAAGAGGGAATGATGCAGGCTGAATATTCACGCAGGCAGTTAGATTCATCTGTAATGTTCAGGTGGGATTATTGGATGAAAATGAGGACGGAGAATAAGATTTTCAGGATTCCTCTGTAAACTGCACCATGATACTGTTACAGTATTTCTACAGAAACAACCTCTGAAGATGTTACCTGGAAGGGCCTGATGACCAATTTTTATAAAGCATTTCTGTAGCCTGAGTATTCCTTGATCTGGAATACAGAACATCACTCTTACAAAAGCACAAAACCTCAACTCCCTCCCTACTCATTCCAAAAGAAAACCTTCAAAGCAGGGAAACAAATTTGTACAAAACAGGTAAGTAAAATCAAGGCATATTGATCTGCAAAAAATAGCTTATTGGATATTAACACCTTTTATGATTTACTGTCTTTCCTGAGAGCAGTTCTGAAAGGTCAGAGTATCAGTTCTGATTTGCCTAATTTGACTAAACTTTATCAGTTACCTAAAAGACGTAAAATGCCTGATGTGATCATCTGGAAGAGTCATTACCTCAATGATGGATATTAGGGTCTGCAATTAATGGGACCTTTGGTGAACAATCACCTTTTCCTGTTCAACTCTGACTGTCCATTAGAATTAAAAGCAAGGTTAGGCTATAGTACTAAAAATAATGGTGTTCTTTGTCCCTGAGGCCAAGTGACAGTACCGAGTTCACCCAGTTAAACAATTTTCTGCAGAAAGACTGGGGCTGTGTTCATTGGGAACAGTGTTTAGTGCCTCCTTGAACAGGCTGTAATAAGACAAAAAAACTAAACCATGACAGCAGGTGTGCTAGCAATTAATTAATATGTCATGTCACTACTCAGGGCAGGATCTTTCCTTTTTTTTTTTTTTCCCATTATTATATTCAATGACTATATTGAATCCACCCTCACTGCTCTCATTGTAGGATTACATTACTTTCACTGTATTTTCATTTCTTTTCTTCTTTTAATATATTGTGGGCTAGACTGAGATCATCTTTAAGTCAACATTTTTTTTTTCCCTCTTTTATTTATTTATTTTTTAATTTAACTTACTGCAAAGGTCATTAGATCATCTAGTCTGACTTCTTGTATATCAGACAGTTGTATTTTACCTGACTGCCCTCATACTGAAATCCATTAGCATTCATACGGCTAAAATAATTCCTTTCTGAAGGTGTTTGGTCTTGTTATGAAAATATGAAAAGATATTATTTCCCTGATATTTTGATTCAGTGAAAAAAATTGTTTTTCCACTGAAAAATTGTTAAGAAGTTTTACTTCTCATTTCAATATATATATAATTCAGTTTCTAGTCCATGTTATATCTTAGTCCACCATATTAGTCTTTAACATTGGGTAGCTCCTTGTCATTAATTATTTAAACATGGCAGCTAAATAATAATAATCTATCCAATATTCATATTTACACACTCATTCTTACAAATACATAAGCATGTATTTCTAAAAGTCATTTTAATAAATGTAATACAAATATTATAATTATGCAGCCTATCAAATTTCCTACTGTTGGTCAGTATGGATGTGTTCCAGAGCTTCTCTGTTGACATGTGTGTCACATGGTATAATTTTAGCTCATCTTTGTGACTAAAATGGGCTGCTATATTAACACTTACGAAGGTAGATTTCTATTACTTTTTTTCCTTATTATTCTGCATTAATCTTTATCTAAGCATATCTTTGAAAATGGTCCCATTGATAATGAATAAGTAACCAGACTTTACAGTGTGGTTATTATTTTCTACTACTCATCATCATCTAAGCATTTTTGTTTGTCTTGATGTCATTAAATCAGATGTTGAATCCAATTTATAATTAATCTCTGGAGAATCTCCATGGAAACCTTCATATAATAATGATTTACCAGTGTTTTTTTTTTTTTTTTTTGGTCAGCTGTTTATTCATTTATGTCTTACTGTGATTACACAATGTAGTCATTTATTCAGAATGCCACAGTAGTTCAAAAACACACCGAATCTTATGTTGCTTCTAGGCTACGTTATTGAGTCACTTTTATTGAAAAATTTGTAATCTCATCAAAGAATAAAATCGATTTTCTTTGATGATATATCAGATCATTAAAATCCTGCTTGTGAGCATTAATAAAATTCTTGTTTGATAGTCCTATACAAAACAAAAAATTCAGACAGTTTTTCTAACCTCTTCCCTTAGATTGATGCTAAATAAGATATATTTTGTGGTAACTGTTATTCATCCCACTGGTTTTTATTTGTATTGATATAATTCTAGTGGATTTCCAGTCTTTGAAACTGCCATATGCTTTACAACAATTAAAATTAGGTATGATTCAGTTACTTTTTCAGACATCTCTTTCTGCTGCAACTGCAAGTTACCTGAACCTGATATCTCCAGCACACATATCATCATTCCTCACAGTGACTGAAAGATCTAATAGTGCTTCATTATTCCACATAGAAGGAATATACGATTTTTTTTTCTGGTATAGTTCATAAACATATAGGTTCTCACATTTTGTTTTCGTATAAGATTATTCATTTATATTCAGAAATGAATCATAATCTGTTATTGGTCATTTAGATGTCAGGCACCTGATATCTAATTAGTACTTCTTTCTCATTGTAGTTTCTGTCTTCAGGCAGAACAGATCTCTTATGGGACACTTTCTTTTGTGTCCTTGAACCGAGTCTAGCTGAGTGAGCTGTCCTATTGAGGTAACATTGTGCTAGATCTACCACTTCTGTTCCTTTGTTCATAACTCTGGGTATACTCTTACTAAGCTTCTGACAATAACCTTTTCAAAAAGTCCTTTAATTTTCATACTATAAATGAAAAATCTTATTAATTAGCCTTGAATTTTTTGTCCATTCTTTTTCTTCTCCTTTAATTTCTTTAAGTATATTATTAGCTTTCTTTTGGAAATAATTTCTAACTTAGCCAACCCAGAAGAACACCTTTTGAAAGTTGTCCTTTATTTTTATTGCAGAATTAAGGAAGAAAGTGGTTATTTGACAAATGTCTCTCAAATGATTCCACCTTTTCTTCCTCTCTCAAACACAGAACAACTTTCTGATTGAGAATTGCAGTCCATCGGCAAAATGACTTTTTTCCTCACTTTTAGCTGTTAGCAAAATCAGTTAAATATGAGCTGAATAAAGGACAGAGATGGAGGAGTTGCTGAGCAGTGGGGTCTCTAGAGGAGTGTAGGGAAATGGAGAAGCAGGTTTAATGGAGCTCGGAGGAGTTGCAGGGATGGGGAGCTCTAGCACCTAAATCTCTGCCACTTGGTCAGTCAGCTTGGTAGGACCCCATCATTCTGATAACAATTGAGTTTTCTAGAAGACCATTTAGGGAAAGAGCCTAGAGCAATAAAAGTCATTTTCCCTCTCCCAAACTGGAACTTTTCTAGAAACTAAGTTTTTAGGGAGTAAGTTTCTACTCCACTTACACACATTCACTTGACAGTAAGATGTCTTGTTTTTTATTGGAGGGAATTTCCATTTCAGTCAATGTTCCACATACTACCCAGCTGTGAATGTGTAACATGGTATATTGAGGTTAGATTAGTTCCCACAAAAAGACTGGAAGACTAACTACCATACTTACCTATTACTTCTGCAGATTATCGTTTTTTCTTTGTCCAGATTTATTTCTGACCAGTATGAGCTGCAATTTTAATTTCAATTTATACAGTTACTCGCTTAAATAATTACATTTTACAGTACATCAGGAACCTGAAAATTGTAACAGAAATTAAAATGTCATCAGAATTTCGTGTTTTGTGCTAGGATTTTTTTCCTCTGAAATGATTTGTTGCATAAAATATTTTCAAATACTTGAGGAAGCAAACAAATAAACACCAACTTTAAAATAAAACGACCTTTCTGGGACAAAATAGAATATTGTAGGCCTCATTGCCTCACTTCTGAATGCTATTACAGGAAAACGGAAAGATGGAATGTTTTCTCTTCACCTTTAATGGGCCGAGTAATGGTAGGACATATGATGAAAATATGAATAATATTTTCCCAGAGGCCATTTTCCTCCAATATATTTTTTCTATTTTTCTTTAAGAAGCATTAAAGTGATTTTACAGGAAAAATTCAAAGAATTGAGGATAAGGCTTATGCTGATAGTTGCAGTGGGCATTAGCAATTTAATCAAGTCCCATTTATCCTAGTATTAAAACATTGGTTTAATAGCTTAGTAAATTTAAAAACAAAATAAAACAATACATTCAACATTAAAAAAAAATAATTGACATCTAAAATATTTTCTTCTGCACGCTCCTAAAATAAATTGTGGTTAGTAGATCATACATAAAAACATATGATGGAAATAATATGACAGTAAATTTAAAATGACTTCCTGGTTCGTATGATAACAAGGCTTTATATGAATATGTTATTGAAATTAACTCACAGTATAGTTAACCAGAACAGTATGTTATATGAAGTTAAAAAGTTACACAAAAGTAGCTACCTTCTCTTTCTAGAAGGTCACTAATATCTTTCCACATTAAATTGGCTATTTTTTGCATGATCATCTTCTTAGCCCAAACTCAGTATGATTTCAATATTGTCAGAGCTGTCTTCACAGATAATGGTGGACTCTAATAGTGATTTGTCCCCTATACTTTGAATAGTTAGCTACACAACAAGGAAAAACATCAATAGAGGAAAAGAATAATGACATTTATATCAGGACATGAAAAATCTAATCTTCCACATTTAGACACTTACCTGTGTTAAGACATGTAATGTTTTGAACCTGGATATTCTTTGCTGTGTGTGAGTCAAAAGCATCAGTCTTTCTTGATGGCCCTGGGTCCTATTTTCTTGTGAACTTTTCAGAATTTAATATCTACATTTTCAGACAAGAAGCTGTTCCCTTGAGAATTTCTAAGCAGTTATGCAGCTGAAGGAGCTTCAGCTTACACAGTCCTACAGCTTTAGATTTGATTTGAAGTGTCCACGAAATGGGTTTAACAATGCAAAATGTTCCTTCCTCTGGAAGCTGCCATGCTCTGGCATTCAGGGCACCCTCGATTCTGAAGAGAGATAAAGATGTGTGCATATGATGAGTTCTGACAGGTTATTTTATTTCCCTTTTTTTTTTTTTTACCTTCTTATTTTTTTCTTCTCAAAGTTTATTTATTATTCTCAGCTCTGAAGAGAAAATATTCACAACAATTAAAAAAGGACAACATTCCTGTTGGAATAGGTTCCGTGAGTTTTGTGGTGTTCATATGATGCAATTACAGTACAGTCCACAGGCAGTTAGGGCAGAAATTTAGTTTGTCTTGTAGACTGTCTATTTCACTTGAATACTGAATACTTGATCTGTGTAAAGAAAATATTAATCCATATAAATATATATGAGTATCTGGGTATCCTTCTCCTACTTTTCTTTTGTTGTTGTTGTTTTTTGCTTTTTTTTTTTTTTTTTAACAAACAATTTGAGGAACAAAAGAAGATAACTCTTCAGGAAAGCCAACACTGGAATGGACAATCAGAAAAGAAGCAATTCAAAACTCTCACGGACGTTGATGGATGTTGTACTACATATTGCCACCTCTAGGATATAATGAAATCCCTACAGTGCTAATATAGAAAGCAAGCAGACTGTTCTCAGATGGTAACCAGACCCTTATACTCAGATTCAGATTTCAGATAAACACTCCTTCTACTCCACCAAGGAATGTAACTTATGCTTTTCTAAATAGCACAGATTTTTTTCCACATCTGTAGCGCATAAAACATCTTTGTACCTTCACAAATTTTATCTAAACAGGAAAAAAAAAAAAAAAAAAAAAAAAA
>VXAB01005579.1:0-30874 GCA_013399175.1 Odontophorus gujanensis | reverse complement strand
GGGGGGGGGACGGGACGGGACAGGACAGGGGTATATATATATAGTTTTACTTTATTATAGTTTCTTTTGAAAAGCTCATTTATAATTTCTGTATGAGAATGTACCAGGGTAAGTTCATTATTTATGAGAACTAGTGGTATTGAAATTATCATCACTATTATATGATAACTTACTACACTTATCTATTAGAATTGAACTCATAATGTCTTCTGTATATAGGAGTAATTTTTGTATATAGATGTATTTTAAAATTTCTGGCTAATGTACTTCTGTGTTGGGTATTTAACAACCAGTTTACATAGTTTTCCTGCATGTGAAAAATATTAATACTGCATAATTTCTGGCTCACTACCTCCAAGAAAAATGCGTTACCCATCAGGTAGCCTGCAACAATAATGTAGTAGTTTACAACCAATGTCAACAAATAGTGACTAAATCCAGCACTAATGTATTCCTAGTGACATAAATGTCAGGGCTACAGTGTAAATGCAAATGCTTTTAATCATGGTTGGGTTTTTTTTTTTGTTTTTTTGTTTTTTTTTAACTTAATTAAGATAATAAAAGCAACACAAAATCCTGAATATTCTGTAATATTAATTAAAAGTAACAGCTGCTGGATAACAAATCAATAATTCAAGACCACTGTTGTCTTTTCAACTGGTTGATATTGGCCCTTTAATTAATACCATGTCGTGTTTTAATTTTCCATGTATCCAAATGCTGTGCCAAGTAGTCTTCAACCATTCAACCACTTCTCCCCAGGTGTTAACAGTTCTAGTTTGTCTTCTTTCATTTGTATCCTGAATTCAACAGGTATTTTGTTCCTGCTTTGAGTATTATATAAGCTTCATTTAAGACAAACAAACAAACAAACAAAAAAAGCCAGAAGGATTACTGGTGTTTGACAGAAATTCTATAAATTTGAGAAACCTCTAACAGTATTTACAAAATCATTGGGATAAATTTATTTGAAAATTAGCAAATGTTATGGTCAGAGACACTAGTATTTGCAGCTATACATGGCTAACTGACAAAAGTGATTCATCAGCTAGAAAATCTCACCTTCAATGTGGACATAAAACCAGTTTTACATATTGGTGGACTCTTTAGCTGTCTATAAAGCTACATGAGAAGGTAAGTGTTCAAGGTTAGAAGCACTAAATGTGATAAAAGTGCAATAATATACAGATGTCTAAGAAGCATAGCAAGATGGAAAAAATGGGAACTGGAGAAGAGGAGTTGCAGAAGGCAGTGTGAAATAACAATCATATCATTTTACTAGCAAATTGCATGTAGATCTCAGTATGGAAGCTTCTGAATACAATTCCCAACAGGAGAGAAAATTCTGATCCTACTGTATTTGCATTGAATGAAAAGTATGTCCAGTATAATGTTTTCAGCGGGACAAAGCGAAGTGCTATCCATTCTCAATTAAGAAACCTGTGTTTAACAGTGATTTCAAAGAACATTTACTATTTTAGTCAAGCTTCTAAGAGTGATTTTAACATATGAATAACACTTTAAGCATATTTGTATATCTGCTTTCCACAGACTAAGGTGTTAACCACAAAGACATTGTCGGGTCGTTACATACTAACAAAGAACACTTTCACTTCTGTAGCTGAGAGGCTGATGCAAGCACTCAGACATATACATTGCCCTTCTGTCTTCAGCACTGCCAACTCTTCTGGATTTTTTGGAAATACTTTAGTGTTTTACTTCTGGAAAACTGCATGATATTATGAAATTGATTCATGAACGGTGGGAGCTGTTATCACCAGCTTGATATAGTTCCAGACTACTTCATTAATGTTGCACGGTCCTCCCTGCTACACACCTGAGAATGAGCTCTGTGCTGCCTACTTTGAGCTGGCTGAAGGACGGATTTTAGTTGAGGAAGAAACCCCTTTATAGACATGTTCATTAGTACTGCAAATGGGTAATATATCTTCAGGTTCTCATAACCTCAATGCTGTAGTTCTGTCCCCCCCAAAAAAAAATTTTAGATTGCGCTGTTGATTTAACACTGGAGAGGGAGTACATGATATAGCAAGCAATATCAAACTGAGTAACAGCATAGTTTGTCTTGTTGTGCTTTAGAAAGTTCAAGATAAAAGAAAAAAGGCAGCTGGAGGAAGGGGCAGGTAGATATACCAGAGAAAGAAAGACAGCTGAGGGGAAAGAGACAGAGGAACAAGGACACCCAGAGGGAGAGTCTGGTCCACACAATTCAAGATATCATACTGATGTGAACTATCAAAGTAGACTTCACTTTATAGTCTATTGCAGCAAGTCTCCCAATATTTCTGGCTTTCATGGTGGTACTGTCAGGTTTGGAAGGATGTTAAGATGTATTCGTCAATTTACAGTTGTCTCTGTGAGTGCACGTGAATGCGTGCATGTAGAAATCTCTACCCACCCATCCCTTTTCCTCTGTCTAAATATATACATATATGTCTGTGCATGCATCGTCAGTTTTCTCACAGCTTCTGCAGAGAATAGTTCCCAATATGAGAGGTGTCTAAGAGATTAGAAGCATACCTATCTCTTTTCACTGGCTGTAGCGGAGTTGTTTAGATAGGTTTAACAAAAAACCTAACCATTTTATAGTTCAGATTAGCTAAACTGAGAACATACTCCTAACTAGACAAAGATGTAAGTCTTTATATTTTCTTAAACAGACATGAAAGAAGGGTTCACCCTTTCTGCTCAATAGCTAGTGATAAATTCTATGGATTAATGAAGTTGCACAGGTACAAATACTAAACCAGAAGCAGAAGTTAGGTTTTCTCTATTCTTATATTATTGAATAAATATAAATTTATTTTTGTTGCATTAAAATCGTTTTACAATTTAAAAAGTATAAGATCAGTTTCATATATTTTTTAGAATTAGTTACCGTGAATGAGATTAATTTCTGAGCATAGCTACTTTTCCCACCTACAGTCTTTGTAATAAACTGTTCTTTTTTCTTTCTATTTTGGAATACAGTACAGAAGTCTAAGTGCATCTACTTAACATACATATGAAGAAATGAATGTGCAAATAAATCATGGAATCATTGGAAGAAGTAGAGATTATATTTGAAACTGGACTGTGATTGTATTTTTATATATTTTTTCTATATAATATATCTGATTTTCATAGATTCATGTAGATTTTGTGATGACGACCCTATTAGAAATCAATTGTCAGTTGCTACACTTTTTCTAATGTGGATATGTATAAATCAGTGTTTAAAAGAAATTTAAAATATGAAAGTGAGTAGAGAGAACAAAGTAAAACTTCTTGCTTGAACTGACCATTGCAACTATCATTCAAAAAGAAAATACCTGATAGTAGGTATTCTGTCTCCCGTTCTTTTTATCAACTCTATTTTAGGCACCTTTATAGAAGAGCTCTGCGCAGAGAAGTGCCCTTTCCTGAACACTGAGAGGGATGAAAGAAAGTGATAGGTTTTTACTAGCTTGACATGGACAACCTTAAAAAACTCAGAGGAAAGAAAAAAGGGGAAAAAAAAAAAAAAGAAAGAAAACAAATAATGCACATAAGAAGCCCTTCAAAAGACACTGAAAATACTAAAAGTTCACAAAGATTTTAACCAGACAATGCTGTTCAGCTGTTGACAGTATAACACAGTAGAAAAGACAGCATATTGCTAAGAATCACATCTGCATCAGAATTAAAGTTTTGTAATACTTTTTTTTTGTTTAATTTCAAAATATGACATAAGACAATACAGCATATAACAAATTGTGGTGTAGATATTTGCAAAGCAACTTCCAGAATGCAGAAAAGTCCACATCCTGCTAAGATGGAGCAGAGAGCAGAGTGCTGCACTTGCAGTAGCTAGCCTGGTCTCATATGACTTAGATGCAACAACTTGGAGGTGTCAGGTCCAATTTGGAGCTGAAAACACTTACTTCTATAATCCTAAAACATGAAAATATTTGGCAAACTGAAGCCTCCAATTCAAAGATGTCTTAAAGTGAGACAGTCTTATGCCACTGAAATAATAATCCACATATCAGAAATCTGCATTATTCCACTGTGGCTTGTTTCCACTGCCCTGTTACTTTCCATTACTTTCCCATGGCCATTATAGTACAAAGCTACAATAGTGAAAGGTGAAGAAGAGATGAAGCAAAAGCAGATATGCAATAATGATAGAAACAAAAGATACCCTGTGGTACCTGTTTTTTAACAGCAGTATCTAGTCAGAAAGTTGAATGTCACATCATCATAGAAATGATATTTTGCTTTAGATGTAAGTGTAATGCTTTTACTTTCTATTTATTTATTCATTTAAAGTAGTTCTTCACTAAAAAAAAGAAATAAAAATAAAATAAGTGTATTATGTAAATCCAGAGAGAGATTAAAACAAAATAGAATTTGTTTATGTAACAACTGTAGCAAAATTGACAATGCATGTTGAGTCAAATGTACCAGAGCAGGAGACAATTTTTTTTACATGTGCAGAGAAGCTTGAAAAATTTTTTGAGTTCAGTGTTCAAGCATTTACAAAAAAACAAATGATTCTAGATTTTAGAAATGTCTGAAGCTATTACTCTCAATTCTGTCCCACAAGTTACCCCAAATTTTCTCTGTTCTATATATATGCATCACTGCTGTACACATTGCTAGGGACAAAAATATTTTAATTTCCCCTCTTTTTTTTTTTTTTAATTCTGCTCCTTCACAGAATCATATCATAGAATCACAGAATGTCTTGGGTTGGAAGGGACCCCAAGGATCATCAGGTTCCAACTCCTCTGCCACAGGCAGGGCTGCCAACAGCTAGATCAAATACTAGATCAGATTGCCCAGGGCCCCATCCATCCTGGCCTTTAACACCTCCAGGGCATCCACAACCTCAATGAACAACCTGTTCCAGCACCACACCACTCTCAGTAAAAAATTTCCCCCTGAAATCTAATTTAAATCTCCCCTCCTTTAGCTTAAAACCATTCCCCCTTGTCCTATCACTATCTACCTGTGTAAAAAGTTGATTTCTCTCCTGTTTATAATCATCCTTTAAATTCTGTAAGGCTGTAGTAAGGTTTCCCCACAGCTCTCTCTTTTCCATTCTGAACAAGCCCAGTTCATTCATCTTATTTCATCCTTCATATGAGAGGTGCTCCAGTCCTTGGACCATCTTCGTGGCCCTCCTCTGGGCCCGCTCCAAAAGCTCCACATCTTTCTTGCAGTGGATGCAGCACACCAGATGGGACCTCACAGGGGCAGAATAGAGGTGGACAATCACCTCCTTTGCCCTGCTGGACACCCCTCCTGACGCAGTCTGGGATATCATTGGCCTTCCAGGCTACAGGTGCACACTGCTGGCTCATGTTTAGTTTTTCATCAACCAAGACCCCTACGTCCTTCTCAGCAGGGCTTCTCTCAAGGAGTTCATGCTTCTTAAGTGCCCTTTCTGTCACGTGTTTGCAAGCTATAAGGTGAGGATTCTATATAAGTACGTACATATAAGTATGAGGATTCTATCCTAGTAGTACAAGAAGATCCATTGGTCTATTCACATCAATAAATAACAGAAAAGTAAAGGATAAGTAATTACAACAAAGATAAAAATAATGCATCTTAATGAATACCAAACCAAACTGAACCAAAACAAAGCAAAAAATAAAACAAAGCAAAAAAGATTCATGAAGAATAATACAGTATCTGTCCCTTACCAAACTGTTCCAGTGCCAAGAACAGTTGATTAGTTATTTCTTTGTTTTTGGTGGTAGGCTTTTGAGCAGAAGTCATCTCAAAGGACAGCTTTTCTCTCTGGTCCTGTCTACTGCCTGACAACCCATGACATTGTGTGAATTCTTCCTCAAGGTTATGGGGTAGAAAGACATATGGGTGATTACTTATGATGTCAGAGGGATCTCTCCAATATGAAAGGAGACTCCCAGTTATCCCCTGCTGATACTGGCAGTTTCTGTCTTGTTCATGCAAGAAGAGTGCCAAACAGAATCTGTTTTTCTACTAATGAGAGTTAAAGCATTATCAGAACTGCTATTTAAGTGAATCTTAATTTGCTTTCTAAATATTTGGGAAACTCTTAGTGAATGTATTTGATCTTAAACCTAAATTGCAGGTTGTCATGGTTTAATGATTTTTGTTATCTGTATTCCATGTGATAACATCATGTAGTGCACTGAGAGTTAAAGAGTTAATGCTCCAGTTCCGTGGATCACCAATAGTTCCAGGTACATCTGCCTCAGAAGAGAAGAAGAACTACATATCCCAGAGGACTTTGTGTTTGTGTTTTTCTGTTTTCAGTTCAGAGGGAAAGATAAAACTGTGGACTGCTTGACCCAGCAGCGTGTGCTCCTAGCTGTCTCATCTTCAGCATTAGAGTAAAGCCTTCATTTTTTGGACACTCTCTTTTTATTTGACTTATTAGCTTCAATTCTAATTGTACTGTATTATATTGTGTTATTTTGCATTCTGATATTTTACTTAGTAAATTAGCTTTCCTCCTCAGACTATTTCTGTTGTTTTGTTTTTAGGCCCATCTCCCTGCCATTTCCCTTTTTCCCTTTTCCCTTTCCTGAGGTGTGGGTCCATGGATCCCCTCACCCTATTAGTCACAGAACGAAGCTGAACCAGCCCTTAAGCTACTGACACTAGTAAAAGGAATATTTCTTCTTACTCCAAGGAATGTTTCTAGCAAAAGTAAGTTCTAAGCATCTAGTTCCAACTAATTCTTTATCACTGAGTAAGGGCCAGCTGATACACAAAACATGTACAACTGCATACAGACATGCTAAACCTTTAGATTTGATTAAAAAGAGCTTGGTCATTTATTGCTCTGAAAGGATGAGGGTGTTGAGAAAAGCATAATAAATAAGCACAATTTGCCCATGGTTATGACAGATTGATTCAGAGAAAACCCTTTGAGGGGAATATTGCAGAGTTCCCCCTCTCCAGCACAGCCATCTGTGCTTCTATTTGTTTACAGCTATTTTTGTTTTGCTTACTGTAGTGTAGTTTCTGAGCTCTTTATTTTATCCGTAGCAAAGGTCTTCAAATTTTTCAGTCGTGTGGATTGTATTTTCACAAGGCGATTGTCTCATGGACACTTTCCTTAGATGTGACCAACAACAACCTCAGTACAATTGTAAAAATTGCTTAGAGGGATAAAGCATACTAACTAGGCTAATATGCAATTTAGCTGTAATAAGTGTTTTGCCCTTATGGTACAAGTTAGTCATACTGTCTGATTCTGTTCATTGTTTAATCTTTCACTCCCATCTGCTCTATTTCCTTCCCTTTCCTTGTTCCCCATACCCTGAATCTTCACCATAAAATCTCTGTTTCCCCCCTTTTTCAACATTTTTTTGAACATTTTTTACTTTTTTCATTTTTTTTCCTCTTTATTTCCAGCAGCGGAAATAAAAATGCTTTTTTCTTTCTTTCTTTCTTTCTTTCTTTCTTTCTTTCTTTCTTTCTTTCTTTCTTTCTTTCTTTCTTTCTTTCTTTCTTTCTTTCTTTCTTTCTTTCTTTCTTTCTTTCTTTCTTTCTTTCTTTTCTTTTCTTTCCTTCTTTTTAATTATTCTATGTTATTCTAGGGATTCTAAGAAATAAACTATCTGAATACATCAAGGGGAAAAATGAAAAGGCTAAAAGGCAAAGGCCATGCAGCTCTCTGCATAAACATGCTTTAGAACACATTTTATCTGTTTATTTAAAGATATTTTAGCATGCTATTAGGGAAACAAAGCCATCAAGCCTGCATTTTCATTACTCTCAGTGATTTCATATCTGCAGGGATTCAGTATACTTACACTATAGGTAAGTACCATGGCAATTTTATCTATATAAGTAACTCAAGGTATACACAGTAATTCTCTTTCAGTTGAAAATTAGCTTCTCCTGAGGAAAAATCAGAGCAGTAGTCTGGCTCAGTTGCTCTGCAGGAACTAATCTCTCTTCACTGGTACTGTAGGGAGCCTTGTCAGATTAGCTTCCTAAACTAGACAGGAGGTTCATGAAACTGGTTCTGCCCAAGGCACAGAATGATCTCATGGGACCAAGCCCAGGTTGTACATTGTGTGAGAAAAGAGGTGTGAAAGCACAGGGACACACTAGCATGTCCTTCCATCCTAAGGAAAAGGTTAGTATTTAAACTCACTGTTCACTAAAATGAGGTGAGCACACATTATTTCATAAAGCAGTACTAAGCTATGTTTCAGGAAAGCTTCCCAGTAATTTCTCTATGGATTTGTCAGAGGTTGATCAGAGTAAAAGAAACTTCAAATCAGCAGAAGAGATGTAATTCAAGCCCATTGCGGAGGATTACTAAGCAACAGACAGAGCGCTGATATGTCTGCAGTGAGAATGATGAAGAATTTTTTGATACTCAGCCCAGCTATGTTGTGCATGTACATAGAGTAGGCCTGCTGCATTTCATCACTGGACTTTTTTCATGCTGGCTGGACAAACTCTGTCACCAGAGCAAGTCCCCATGCGTTCAAGCTCTGAGCAATATTAAACCTATGAAGACAAAGATAAAAATAAAAAATAAAGTATAAAATATATCTTCAAACCATTAAAGAAACCAAATATATGTTAAAGCTGCAATTGTATACATACCAGTTTTGCAGAATCCTTTTACTGAACAGTTAAAAAGGCTGCATTTATGACTACAGATATGGTCATAACAACACATTTCTATTTAAAGATTATATTTCTGATTGAAAATACTGAAAGATTTCCAGTATTCATGTGACTTCTGCCTAATTTAATTGTAGGTGAATAACCTATACAGACAAGTGCTTTTCCATAGTAACTGTATACTGGGTCAATTGATAACACATTTTTATCACTGCTATTGTGTCCAGTGTGGGTGTGAATCTGCAGTCTTGTCCATCAGATATGTGCTTCAATATCTAGAATGTATACAGTGAATGTAGTTATTGGGTTTTGTTTGTATATTTGTTTGGCTGGCTGGTTGGTTGTTTGGTTTTATCCAGGACTAAATGTTGGAGATCTTATCTTTTGAGTTTATTTTAATGGGAGCATAATCAAAATCTGTACTAATTAAGCCTGAGAGAATTATCTACAATGCGAGTAGCTCAGAATTCTCTGAGAACTCCTAGTGAACAGAAGTACTTCTTGGGAAAGGGGTCCTAGGTTAGAAACTTTAGTCAAGTAAGTGAAGTTACACTATGCTAGAACATACTTACATAGCTGGTTGTAGTTTGGCATCTTTTGTTAAAAACTTCATTAAATTTTGGAGCTGGTGATGAGTAAAGTAATGCTCCTTTCCAGAATGGTACAACATATACTACCCATGGCAGCAAGATTAAGTAAGTCAAAGAACAAATGTCTCCATATGGGAATGAAGTGGTAAGGTCTTAGTGGTAAGGATTTAATTCTGTTCCCATACGCCACAATTTCTCTCTAAGGAGCAATTCAGAAACTTTCAGATAAATACAAAAACTGAATCAAGGTATCTGATGGTGAAGCAGTTATAAGAAATAGTACTGAAAAATATGGGCTACCTGAGCTATAGTGATGACTACACAGAGGCAGTTATGACAATGAATTCTTGAGAGCAAACAACAAACTAGACTAGGCCCCACACCAACAGCATCCATATAAAATATCAACTCTTGTCGTACATCCATAGGCATTTGCTTTCCCCAAGCCTTTGGGAACTGTACTCACAGAATGAATTAACAAGTGCACCCAAGAGATAAACAATGTCCTTGTGACCTGTATACTCAACATAGAATAATATTTCACCAGCAGGAAAGATCATCTGATCTAGTTCAAAAGTCTTGCTGTTCTCAACATCCATGCTGTTGCCAGATAGATCACAAGATATAGCCTTTTCTACTGTCTATTTCTATTCACTTTTTTTCCAGATTTGCTTTTATATCCCCTTGCTTCTTAGAAAAGTTTGTTTTTGAATGAATAACAACCATCTCTTGTGGATAAAAAAAATAGTTTCCTTCCTAAAAAACTGAGAGGAACACACAAAAAAGATACTTTATCTTCTTACGTTACTCAGTGCAGACTGGGGCTGTTATTACTGAAGTTTTTTCTACAATAAATCCCTGGAAGAGTGTTCTTTTTTTTAATATTGCACATCTTACAGAATGGTTGAATTAAATTTATTTTTTCCACTTAATTTGTTAGTGTTATTTGCAAAGTCTTTTTCTTGTTATGAACTTCTCTACTAGTCTAAAGAATCTCTTGACACTGCACTGTATAGCAGTATTGGTATTTTTAAAGAATAACATTGCTGCTCTTCAAATGGTAACACACATATTTCACATACAGGATGAAAGTACAGGATCATTCAGAACAAAGGTTTGAGGGCAGATTTCATGAACATTTGCAATGTAAATCACAGAGTGCAGTTATGAAGAGTCAATCTACAGTAACTAGACAAGGGAGCTTGAGGCCACCACGGAGGTCATGTCCTTTTTCATATGCATATGCTGTGGTATATTTGGTCTTAAGGTTTCCCTACATAAAACAGTTTGTTCCTGATTCCTTGCTGCTGTTTACTGTTCTTTCAGTCATGTTAATTTCACTTTTTGTGGTACTGCGATACGATTTGAAATAATTTCATAACCTAGGTTAAAAGTAAGATGTAACAACTAATTGGAAGGAGACAAAACTCTTAAATTAGTTAAATTCCCAAAGAAATATGTTGTTGGGTGATACCCCAAGGTACAAATTCCTGTTGCATTGGCACTGGAGATTCTAGAGTCACAATGACACCTGAACTCTACAAACTTTCCTTCTACTTACAAAAAAGAGCAAGGTACACAATCATACATTTTATTATATGCTATTGTGATGAATTACCGTGGCTAGCTACCAGATACCCAACCAGATATTTTCTCACTTCTGTTCTTCAAAAAGACTGTTGAGTAAAACAAGATGAGAAAATCTCAAGGACCAAGATAATAACAAGGAGATTGCTTACCAACTACCATCACAGACAAAACTGATTTAACTTGGATAAATCTAATTTAATTTATTGACAATTAAAAAAAAATAAGATGGTTAAAAAGCTTGTACACCTATTCTTCCCCCACCTCTCCCAGACTTAAACCACCTTAACTCAAAATTTCACTGGTTCCCTCCCTTCCAAGTGGTACAGGGAGGCAGATGAATGGTGGTTGTGGTCAGCTAACCTTGCAGCTCCTTCCCCCTGACATATTTTCCTGTCCCTGAATGGTCTTTCCATGGGCTGCAGCTTCTTGCAGGATGTATCCACTCCACGCGCTGCATGTGGAGTTCTGCTCTAGCATAGTCCTCTGCATGGTCTGTAAGGGGACAGCCTGATTCACTAGGATCTATTCCACAGGCTGTAGCCAGGCCCAGCTATACCTTGTGGTGGGGTTATTAGATCCTTGCCTCACAAAGGAGCCCTGCAGTCCTCTTACCATTACCAAAACCTTGCCATTCATATGGAATATAGATATCCATAAGTTAGTAGAACTGGGGGGAAAAAAATGTAAATGGAAAAACAGGTGATCAATATATTTGGTTTTGGAGGGGGGGAGGGGGTTCTATGTTATGTCATGCTGATACTTGGAACCATACTGTGAAAAAATGCTTAAAAATGTGAGCAGAGAGTAAGCATGTGATTAGTCCAGAGGTCTGGACTTGTTTCATGTATGTTTCTTAGACTATCTTGTTAGTAATGCCAGATATTTTTTTCTTATGCACGGGTACTACATCACTAATTCTTTATAAAAAGGATTATTTTCCCCACTGCAAATGATAATAAACTGGCTATACAATTGTTGTAGTCTCCATCTGACCTAATACTGGCTTCTATTAATTGGTGGGTTGGGAAACTACATAATCTGTGCCCTAACTATTATCAGTAGTCATCAGTGCAGTCAAAAAATTGGCTTTGGCAAGTACATTTTCTCACTGATGGCAATAGATGCAATTAATTTAGTGCAATCACAAGGGCAAGAGAAATAAGAATTGTGACATTTCTTCTGGACTTTGTAAGAGAAGTAGTGCATCAATTATTTACATTAGTATACATTCAACCTCTTTCCGTTACTAAGCCCCAGTCATTGCACCTCTTCAAATCGCCCAGGGTAAGTTGAAGACTTTATCTGAGACAGCAGGAAAATCGCTGTGAGATATCATTTAGATTTTCCTAATTTTCTGGACTGGAAATAGCAGCCTCAGCTTTGTAAAAACATATTCTTCTTTCTCTAGACTTGTAATGTTTTGCATTTCCAATACCTTTTACCATAAAAGTATATTGTCATTGCACAGCATTCATTTTCATCTTTTTGGATGAATTAGGTTGTGTCTTTTCTGTGTTTCTAGACAAGTGCCAGTAAAGTAATTTCCTGGTGAACACAGTAATTCACTTGTGCTTGGCATTTTCACCAAATGTATCTAAAAGAGAAAAGACATAAAGGACCTTAGCCATGATGAAGCTGGATTAAATCTGGTCTGCCTTCAGTGAAGCACTTCAAAGATAATGAAGGGAGATTACTAGTGTTAGAAACTTGCTATTGACTATCCCAGTGAATTTATTTGAGACTCCAAATTAAAAAAAAAATAGCTTAAAATTCAGGAGAATTCTTACACTGTAAAACAAATCAAGTAATCGGGAAAATCTAAGGTGTGAAATGAAGATGATAATATATAAAAAATTGGTTCAGGTCTACTCCAGAATTCATTGGGATCAATCTAGAGGCCCCACTTTGGTCCGTATTTGTACTTGAACTCTGAAGCTTTAATACAGTAGGACTATGTATTTGACTTGGGTGGAATTTGGCAGTGATTTTTCAGGAAGCTCTGCACTGCCAAAACTGTAGTTCCGTTTCAATGATTATTTAATTATCCATGCAGAAAGGAACAAGCCAGTATAAATGAACAGGGGATATTGACCCTCAAATAGCTAATAAAAATGTGGCTAAGGTATTCATTTTGATGTGGAAAAAAATGAAGAAAAAAATGTCTTTGAGTTTTTCACATTGTAGATAAATGCCCAGAGATTATTAGGCACTTTAAGCTGAATCTTTATTTCACCATAACATTCAACCTGCTGACATTTTCAAGTGAAAGCCTTTTTTATCGAGAAACTCCTGTTGCATTTTTCTTCAGAACATTATGCAAGAGCATGTGACTTGCAGCATTAGGGACTATTCATAAAGAATGCATCAGTTGTTTTGGAATACCTCAGCATTTACAGCACTAGTTTCAGGTTCCCACTCTACTTCATATATTATTGGCAGTGAGTTTCTCAGAAAAGCTCTTAAGAAGTATTTACGTGTCTGACTCCTAAATCCAACTTTCCTAGATCCATTTACTATACTATTCAGAGCTTCTTGGGGCAGCTTCAAGACCAAAATAACCTCATGTTTTTACTGTCAGTGCCAGAACTAAACCCCTCTGGGCTGGTTTTAGTTAATTCCCTGTGTAAGATCTCACTGAGCTGTTACCCCTAAGAGTAAGCCCCCTATAACTGAATCCCTCCGTTATTTAACAGGGGGTGACAATACTTCCCTTCAGGAGTGGTGTAATAATAAATACTTTAGACTCCTTAACTCCTTGGTGGATACTACTGAGTTATCCTTTCCATACTTCCTGGAGTTCTCTGCAACACAAGAAAGAGAAGTACTATTGTAACAGGCCTATTTCAGAGTTGCTTCAGAGAATTGAGGGGGAGAAATGTCCTGACAGCTATGAGGGAGATAGACTGGGATTGACCAGAGTTACAAGAGCTGTTGCAAGTCAGTGTGCTATGAGAATTGCATCAGGTGGATTGTCCTCAAACTGAGGACTATTGTAAGACTGCTTGGGGGAAAGCATGTCCTGAAATGATTATGCCTAATGCTAAGCCTAAGAAATCCTCTCTTCACACCACTGCACTGGAGCGTCCTTAGGGGTTGCACTAAGAACTGGCTGTGCCTGGGTAATTTATAGATGCAGTTTGGTGTGACCTTAATACCAGCTGAGAACTAGAATATGCAATCTAATTTCACTTTGAATCTTGTCTCAGACTTCACTGTAGACAAAGAAGTGTCATATTTAGCTACCAAATGAAGTCTAAACCTGTGGAAAATCAAGACAGTGTATTTCTTAGTGATATTTTCCACTTCCCCAGTGAACTTCATTTGATGGTCTAAAAGCACTTTACAAAAACATATATTTGTTACACATAAAACAAGTTGAAAGATTATGCCGTTTTGTTTCTTTCCCTGTGGAAAAGGTTTGCTTCTTTGAGAAATTAAAAACTGAAAAACTCTTGTCTGAAGGCTTTTGACTTGAAACTCTCTATTCAAAGTACTGCTGTAGATTTTGGTGGAAGTCATATCAGTAATTCTTCATTAGTCCATTCTGCGAACTGTATTTTGTTCTCATAATATATTGTGCATCATGGTCCAGGTTCCCCCTTCCTCAAAATTATATTCTACAAACATCTCTGTGCAACATAAGAATGGGAATGATAACAAGGCATGGAGCCACTGTTTTATACTGAAAGCCATTTTTTTTTTTTTCACTTTCTCATAAGCACGACATTGAGGTAGGTTTTTAAGTTCCCAGAAAGATGTCTTGTAGTTATATATTTAGAGACTATGGATCGTGGTCAGCAGGATTATAGTGTCCCACCTTAAAATATCCTCCAGAAAACCAATTTTACAAAACATTCTACCTATGTATCTCTGTTAAAATTTTTCAGCACTGCATCCCATGATCCTGAGAAAACAAGGTACAGTGTCTAAAAAACTACTATATTATGGGACCAAGTTCTGCCTGTTTACTCTATTGCTTCTAACATTTTGCCAGCCACAGACGTCAAGCCTTCGTCTGGCCTTAAGATTTCTTACATTGTCTTGTTTTCCCCAAGATTACAGCTGCTCAGTGTTGAAGATGGAAATGGCCTCCCATATGTTTACACTTTACCTCTTGCTTATTTACACTGTGCATGTTTAAAATCGCTAGTGTGTTTTGTGTAATCAAATGAATTAAAACTACAGAAAAAAATAACAATGTGGAGGTGAAAAGCACTGCTGAATAAATTAATGTGTGCTCTATCACTCTCAGAATTATCCAACAAGTGAAAACAGCCTCTGAAAGAAAAAAAAAAGAAAATGAACTCAGAGCATAGAAGTTATTCAAAGACAACAAAGAGGCTGAGGCAAGATATTAAAAGAATAAGGATAACTGAAGAGGTGACATAATGGTAGAAAACACAGCAATCTGCTAGGAATGGTGAAGATGTGAAATGAAAGGAAAACTGCAGAAGAGGGTAAGATAAATAACAAAGTTTTCTTTTATTCAAGATCATATTGAACAAGAGGTCATTGGAAGAGACAGTAGAAATTCTAAGAACTGGCCTGGGTAATTTACTGACTGAAGAGACAGACATAATTAAAGCGCAATCAAATGAATTCTTTGCCTCTGTGTTCACACAGAAGGCTTGGGGACAGATGTCAGAAACAGACATAAATATCCCAAGAGAACAAGAAAAAATATTGAAGGAGGTAAGATTCAGCCAGAACAGGTGATCAAGGAATTAGAACGTATGAAACTTAACATGCTCCAAGAACTGAAAATATCCCCTGTGTGATGTAAAAAAAAAATAAATTAAAAAAAAAAAAGTTGCAAAAAGGCATGGGAGAAACATTTCCGGATGGGGCTGAAACCTCTTTGGAAGTACAGACAATATGATTATGAACAAATATTATTTGGACTAAATAAGGACAGAACATGTTTTGTCCTTCTCCAGTGAGTGTGTAAAGTGCAACTGAGAGCTGAATTTGCATGGCAGCCCACTGAATTGGCATGGCAGTCCACTGCCATCTCACAGCATGAACTCTCTGAAACCGCTACAAAATGAGATTTATCTACTCAAAGAACAAACGTTGTTTGAAATTTGTTTTGCAAGTTTTCTGCTTGTTTGGTTGGTTTTTTTTTTGCTTGTCTACTTTTAGGAGAAAACATATATTTCAGGAGTCAAGGTTCAACAAGACAAATGCAGGTTTCTTCACCTGGGGTAGTGAAAGCTAGTAAGCCAGTTGTTCAAACATGAAGACAGAGTATTTATCAGGCTGTGTTTTATCTGCATCTGTCTCTTCAATCAGTAAATCAGACCCTAGCTTGCTGCTGTATCTGATAAATTGTCTACTCTTACATTAAGTGGTAAAAATAAGGGATTTTTATGGCTTTAGTCCAGTCAGCCTAGAGGGGGTAGCTGATATTGGCCACTGAAAACAAACCTGTCCAATGTATATTTGTTTTTCTTAGTTGTCACTACAAAAATTTGCAGGAGGTAACGGGACAAGGCTGGACTCTTCTCTGCAGTATGTGGCAACAGGATGAGGGCAAATGGCCACAAACTGAAGCACAGGACTTTCCGCACAAATGTGCGCGGGAACTTCTTCACAGTTAGGGTGACAGAGAAATGGAACAGGCTACCCAGAGAAGCTGTGGAGTTTCCTTCTCTGGAGACGTTCAAAACCCGCCTGAACACCAACCTGTGCAACTTCATCTAGGGAGCTGCTTTGGGATGGGGGTTGGACTCAATGATCTCTAGAGGTCCTTTCCAACCCCTACAATTCTGTGATTCTGTGAAATATGTAGACAATAACACAGATACGTATACACATTACAGAGATCTCAAGGTGTGTAAAGCAATTCCTACTCCAAATATTTTGAATCCAAAATGTAGTTCAAGTCCAAAAACTACAATTTTATTCTCAGGTCTTCCTGATATGGTGCCTGACCCTCTTCTATATAGACTGGAATAGAAGGTCACAAACCTCATACTTAGAAATGATATTAACATGTAAGAAAAAGCAAGTTATTTCTCATGTCAGATCAGAACTGTTAGAAGGGGAACCAGTGACTGTGTCTATCACAGCCATTTTATGCATATCTGTTAATGTATCTGGGTGCTGGTCAATTGTCATCTACAATACTAAAATTTTAGGATCTGAGTTTGGTTGCCTCCACATAACTCTTTTCCTGAACAATTCACATTTTATTTATCGCCAATTTGTGTGAGTGTACTAGAGATGGATGTACATTATGGAAAATTAAACAATCAATGACAGTATCATTTTGTTTGGATAGAAACACAAATAAAAATATTGGCTCTTGTTATAACTGCACTAGGAAGAGCAGTTCCTTTGGAAAGCAACAATGAGAACATACCCTTCTAGTATGCAACACAAGCTGGTGTCTCTGTTGTGCTTGCATACTCTGAAAGGCTCTCTGTGACTGGATCACTCCAAAGGGTATATTCAATGACAAGAATGAAGTAAAATCCAGATTGTAGTGGACAAAGTTGATAGAAAGAAGACAAAGAAGTAGAGGTTGGCAGCCAGGATCTCTCTTCCCATTCACCTCCCACCCCAACCCCCCTCAGTTTTCTTTCTTAGATTCTCTGTATTGTGTATTCACCCTGTTGGATCTTTACTACAATCACTATTTAAAACTCTTCATTGTCTATCTTCTGTATGAATGTGAGTGGAAAAGGATTTCCATGCTCCATAGCTCACACTGCAACCCTTCTGAGTGTACCCCAAAGACCAGTATACCAGTATGCATAATGATGTCCTCTTTGATGGTAGGTTAGGGAGACAAGCAAAGTAAATTTTCCTTTTCTCAGAAGAGCAGTCCGGATGCACTGCATCACAAGTATAGAAATAACTACAGGTTGTGTATGTATTTTTTATGTACAAACACGCTAGATTATGCAAATTTTATTTTACCTGATGTTCCACCAAAAGAAAGAGAAAAACTACAGAGAAAAGAAAAAACACAAGCAAAACAACATGAAAAAAATGATAATCATACTTTTCACAAAACTATATACTCTTATTCTCTATTCTTTCGAACTTTTAATAAAACAAAATTGAGGTTTTTTACTTTTGTGAAAGTTGTTCCCTTTGTTTTCTGTATTTTATTTTTTATCTGGCAGAAAAACAGTAAGAGAAAGGAGAAAGACAAAGAAAAAAAAGCTGCTGTTCAACCTCAATACTTTTTCACAGATATATAAATGCAGATTCCACTCTATGTTCTAACATCAAAATACTATAAAAACTCAAAAACAAGAAATACATAGTGATATGAAGGGCACTGGGGCCAAGAAGTATATCTACATTCAGTCTCGAAAGTACCATTTTCCTGTATTTGCTACTGTTAACCAACAAAAAAAGTAGATCTGTTAAATTGCCTTTAAACAGAAACTGAAAGGTACTTGTACTAAGGATAATCAAGTTTTTTGGCAGAAAAGAATGATGCAATAAATGAGCACGTTAGTTTAGAACACTCAAATTCCTTCAAGATCACTGTTCAAGCACTTGCAAACTGAGTTCATCCTATCGTCCCTCTCAAGTATGGTGGAGCTTCATGTAGAACAGAGCTCCAAGACTATGACATGAAATCTTTAAATCTCCTAGCTACTCTGACCGAATGTTGAGAATGTTTAGCAATTTTTCATTAACAGAACTCTTTCATTTAGCTAAAACTCACCGTCTTACCCATCTTCTCTGATAGTCTGGATTTCATTTCCTATCTTAAATGGCATTTTTGATCTGTTCTGTTTAGTAGGAACTGGTCTTCATCCTCTGCCTATTTGGGTAAGCCTTATGGATTCTACAAACAGAATACAATTGCAGACATCCTTATCATTCTTTACTCTATTTGTCATTAATAAGCAAAAGTATTCTACATATAATCTTGTGTTTGCCTAAGTCAATAGTATTCATATAGAATCATGGAATTGTAGGAGTTGGAAGGGATCTCTAGGGATCATTCTTTGACAGAATAAGAATATCTGAAAAATACCTGACATTTCTACTATTTATCTCTATTCTTTTTCATATAAAATAGATACTACTAAGCATTTCGTAGCATTGCCTTAGAGAATGCTTTTGTCACCTATAGCAAGCTTTAGTTGGTTGCACCAAGGTGGGGTTTTTTTTCAGCTATTGCAGCTATTCAGAATCTGAGCCCTGGATATCAAAGAGAAAATGTTTCTGGTAAGTGTAATAAATAAAGGTAATGTTGCAAAGCTGTGAGAGGGTCCTAACATTAGTCTTGAGGAATACACACTAGCAAATAAATAAATAAATAAAGAACACTTGAAAAAAATCAATACAAAGGTCTCTGCTTTTTTCAGACATTTAAGTGAGCAATACTTTGGAGAGAAAGTACATAATTTGGAAAAGTCACTGTCACAGTCATGTAGCTCTTTCAAGTGGGGGAACAAAATAATATGCCTTACTTTGCACCAGAATTTTTTTTTAAATCTAAAGGATTTTTCCTGTCTTCTCCTGCTTGCAAGTCATGTTTAAGCACTTGGAGTAAATGCTTGACAGACTCTGTAGCTAGAATCTGCCATCAGTTGATATATTTTTGGTATAGTGCATGGATGATAGCAAACTGTGCATATAATATTACAGATGCCTTTGCTGCTCTCTGTAAGTGACTCTTGCAGTGTATTCGCTCTTCTCCCATTATTTGTTTTTCAGGGTTTTGTTCTGGCTTTAATTGTTACAGTAATTCACAGAGTTTAACTAGAAATTTAGCCTAGCATAATAACCAATTATAACCAATTTTACCTTCTTATTTCTCTCTTTTATCATTTTGTTTGCATTGATTTTTTTCTCTTGGAAATGACACTTTTGTTAAAACAGTAATACCACAGTACTGGTGCAGTGGGCAATCAGGTGAAGTGAGATATATATCACATAATGTATCAGCTTCAGCAGGAAATGATTACACAAAGCAACTTGAGAGTGCAAGTTCACAACTTCTCAATTCTGAATCTTTAGTCACTTATAGGAGAAAAGAAATATTACTTTAAAAGTTATTTAAGCATCTAACTTCCTGATGCATTAAGTGGAATTGAAAGGTTAGTACTGAACTACTTTTGAGTCATTGTGCACAAGAGAGTCAGAGAAAAGGAGGACCATAAAAAGCTAGGGAAGATTATTTTCATGATGCCTTATCTCCCAGTTAATTTATCTTTTTAGTACCATCTTCTGTTTTTCTTCCCTTTCAAAACATGTTTTAAAATCCTAAACATCTTATCTCAAACTTTTAGTATTTACTGGAGATTCTATGAAATAGGCTTTTAAAGGAGATGAGGATGCACAGACTTTAAAGTACTTTCTCTGACAGCATCCACAGTTTTGGAAGAAAGATGTATTATACACATAGGAAACTAAGGCATTGGAAAGCTAATGAGCAGGACAAAATATAATTCAGGCTTCTAAATTTGAATATGCATGCAATTTAGAAATCAAAATCCCAAAATTGTTATCCTTAAGACTCCTAATTATCTTATCTTAAAAATTCCCAAATTTCAAATTCTCTGCAAATGAATTGTGAGACATACTTTAGGCACATGGACTCTAAGGGGTTTGAGCAACTCAGTACCTAGCCTTTAAATGCAGCTATTTACAGATATCAGCCATTTATTTGCTTAAATCTTCTGAGAAATATGATCTCAGAGCATGTCATTCGCGCATATTATAACCCTAGAACTGCAGAAAAAGCTTGAAAATGAAGAATGACCAAAAGATAAATTTAAACACTGGAATTACAATTACAATTGTACACCAGATTACAATTAAACACCGCCTTACATTTTTGATGTCTGATGCAGAAAGTATCACCCAAACCCTATCAAAGCAACTGGCACCTGGTGAAGTCATGAAGTCCAGTCACTCTAGTGTCTTGTTTATCTAACATGATGCCCCATGAAAACACCCAACGGATAAATAAGAATAGTTGCCACTTCATTTGTTACAAGGACCTGATCACACGCCTGTCTATGAGGAACTGTCTCTCTGAACTGTGAAGGCACAGCCCAGGTTACTCTTTTCTCCATAGATATCCACAGCTGTTCTTCAAAAGTCCTTCCTCATTCACTGGTTGGTTCATCCATCACATCCACGTCTCTCTAATTTAGAGACATAGATGTCATGTGGGACATTGCCAAATGCTTTACACAAGTCCAGGTAGATAATGTCAGACGTTTTAAAGTAATACAATACAATAACTTGTACTATAACGTTAAAGGAATATGACATAATGTAGGAATGAAAGGGAGGATTAATGACATAAATTTTAGAGCACTTTTTCCTCAGTAAGGTAGCCTCTGTGTATTGTTTTCCTACTATATCTTCTTTTTTTTTTTTCTGTCTCTAATATGATCCTGAAGTCTCACATGCTATAAGACAGTAATTCCCACATTGGCAATTATCCCTTCGGAATGTGAACATGCTGTTCTGAAAAGTTCATTTTTTTTTAGTACTATCACTTAAAATTACATAGGCAATAATAATGTTTCTTAAATTTTCTTCCATATTTTATATATTTCAACAGTGTCTCTGAGTTAATAAGGCTATACGCACTTATACCTCATGAAATCTGAATCAGTGCTAGAATAAGAGCCTGCTTCTGCTCTACTGAATTTTTCAGTTTTGCCACTGATTTCTACATGAAAACACTTTGAGACCTAACTACAGATAAAAGAAATCATTCATTAGCCAGAACATCTCAACCAGTCCATAATAACCTGTTGGGATGGGAAAAGTTCAAGCCAAAAGCTGTTGATTTCCCTAGAGCCAATCAAAATGATGGATGCAGTGGTGAAAGATCACAGCTGACTGGGTTTAGTCCTCTCATCACTAGCTGCAGATGGCATGTAATTTAGGGATGCCCATTTGGTGAAATTTACCAGCTTCTCTTGAGATCACACATATGGGTTTGCATTTAAAAAACAATTGTACCAGGAATAGCATTTTAAGCAACAGATGTAAGTATTGACAGAAAAAGGATACCCAAAAAGCAGAATATCCACACAAAGGAATGCAAAGATTTTGTGTTATTCTTTACAGCAATCCATGTGATGTTTTAACTTTACAAAAAGAGACAGAAAATAACTCTAAAGTCAAAGTATACAACACTTTCCAAACTTCCTATATTAAATACAGGATTCTTTCTTTACAGTTTATGGCTTTTAAGCATTCAACATCTTTTTTTTTTTTTTTTTTCAAGCATCATAATTCAAAGCTGCAATCTCAAACTCCCACATAGCAAAGGAATGTTCTTAAATGTATTATGAGATGGGCTGATCTTTTTCTCTTCTTTGAAATCTAAATTTAGCTAAAAAAAAAATACACAACCAGATTATTTGCTGAAATTAGTCCCCAGTTCAAAACAAATTTTTTTACTCTTCAGATATTGGCCAAAAGACAGACACGTAGATTTTCACCCAATTGCATGACTAAAATAAAACCAAATAAATGATGATAATTTTGCAAAATTATCCTATTAGTAAAGCAGATGTCAGTGTACTTATTAACACTGAATTAAGACAGTTAAAGCAACGTGGATTTTCAAATACAAAATTTACAAGATTCTTTATTTGTATAACACAAAATTACTTCAACATGGCATGTGCCTGATTCCCACCTTTCATTTTATGAGTAATTATGGACATTTCCTGGGTGACTGACTCAACAATGTATGTTGTAAATGTCTCCACTTTTACATTACATATGAGAAAAAAAATAAGAGACTAGGTTTCACATTTTGAAGTGATAATTTCTACACTGGACACAGATCTATGTAACTTTTCCTCAGTCTCCTGGTTTAAAAGACCTGTGATGAAGAAAGAGAGGTAAACTATGACTCTAGTAAGCAACATTATGTTTCTTGCTGTTCATAATACATGTTAAAATTTGTGAGGTGAGAAGATGAGGAAGGAGTGCTCTACTACAGATCCATCAAATGTGCAATTGGTTCTACAAAGGCAAACTAATCTCAGTGATGATAAAGTGCCTGGAGCACCTCTCTTATGAAGAAAGGCCGAGAAACATGGGTCTGTTCAGCCTGGGGAAAAGAAGTTGAAGGGGAGGGGGGGAGGAGGAGCTGATTGATGATTATAAATATCTAAAGGGAGGTGGAAGGCCGATGGATGAGGCCAGGCTCTTCTCAGTGGTGCATAATGATAGAACAAGGAGCAGTGGCCTAAAACTCGAACACAGGAAGTACCATACAGACAAGCAGAAAAACTTTACAGTGAGGGTGAAGGATACTGAATCAGGTTGCCCAGAAAGTCTGTGGAGTCTCCTTATATGGAGATATTCAAGATTTGTCTGGGTAGCTACCTGTCAGACCTATTGTAGGGAACCTGCTTTAGTGGGGGGGAGGGCGTGGACTTGATGATCTCTTGAGGCCCCTTCCAATCCCTGCAATTCTGTGTGATTCTGAAATGGGTAGTGCTTTCAATAACATGCTTTAACTTTCTGTTAGCCCTGGAGAGGTTGTACAGTTGGACTAGGTGATCTTCAAAACTTCCTTCCAACTGAATTATTCTAATCTATTATATTCTTGTTATGTAAAGAAGAGACAGCAATTGAACATTCTGTATTCTGTAATATATATGGAAATCAGTTAGTGCCATACCTTTATGCTGTGTTCATATACATATGCTTTTTACCTAGAACATTTTTCACCTTAAACTACATACACTGACAAACTGCTTGTAAGTTTAGAGTACGTCATGGATCAACTTCAGAACAGCGGCTCACACCAAGGGGCCCTTTGCAGAGGCAAAAAACAAACCCCCTTCTCTCCCTAGAGAGGGAATAGCAATGCCCTCACAGTGGTGACTCTGGAGGCAGAGCCAGGAGTAACAGTGGCCAACTCCCCACATGTACAAATGCTACTTCCAGGGAGAGCAGTGAATAGGACAGGCGAACAGGGATCAGTGTGTCAGGAGGGCATAGCGTGGTGGGGTCTTTTGTGTAGCAGTTCTTATAGGCAGAGTAGGGAGAGTGGATTATCCCTCTTCAATTGGGGGACCAGCTCAACTATTGGCTGCCTCTCAGGCTGCAAATCTAGACACATTCTCCACTATGCAGAAAACCCTTGCCAAAAAGAATGTGGCAAACCAGATGGAATATGCCTGCCCAGAAATCTGGCTTTTCAGATGTCTGGCTGCAGTGAGTGTCTAAGACTCTCCCTGCCATCAGGAAGTAGCAGTGATATCACCTCTCTGAGGTGAGAGAAGGTGGAAGATCTGCTCTGTATGGTGGCAGAGCTCAAGGAGAGGGTGAAGAGATTAAGGAGCATCAGGGAGCGTGACCAGTAAGATAGACTGGTGGAGCAACTCCCTGCCATACCAGCAAGAAACGTGATGGGTGATACACCCCAAGTAGTGGTGGACCAACTTCCCTGCCATTGTCAGGCAGACGGAGGGAACCTAAGAGATGGGGAGGAATGAAAACAAGTCCCTGCTCAGGGTTGCAGGCAAACCCCTTCCCTACCTACCTTGATTCCCCAGGTTCCCCTACATAACATGTTTGAGGCTCCTGGATCTCAGTGAGGATGCAGTGGAATCTGCATCCAAGAAGTTGCCTGGAGTGTAAGAGTCAACTCTCCAGTTCAAGATTGCCTCCATCAAGTAGTAAAGAAGGATAATCGTTGTAGGCAACTTCCTTCTGGGAAGAATGAAAAACCCATATGTTGGTCAGTCCTTACCCATAGGGACTAGGGAAATGCGAGGAAGTGCTCTTGGCTGGTGTCAGGGACATTACTAGGAGACTCCCTACTTTGGCTTTCCCCTATGATTATTGTACCTTTCTGATAGTTCAGATTGACAATGATGAAGTTGCTGAGAAAAGCCTGAGGTTTATCAAAAGGGATTTCATGGGAGTGGGATGGTTAGTGTACAAAGTGAGAGTACAGGTAATGTTTTCCTCTACCCTTTCAGTGGCAGGGAGGGCTACTGAGAGGATTAGGAAAACCCAGCTAATAAATAAGTGGCTAACAGTCTGGTGCCACCACAGAAATTCTGGATTTTCTACCATTGGGCAGTTTACTCAGCACCTGGCCTGATGGATGCAGATGGGGCCCACCTAGACCAGAAAGGGAAAAGAATTCTGGCCCAGGAGCTGTCTGGGCTCACTGACAGGCTTTTAAAGTAGGTTTGAAGGGGGAAAGAGGTAACAGTGAGCCTGCCCACAACGAGATGTGGGTTAGCATAGCAAAGTTAGAGGGACGAGTTGCTAGCAGTTTCCATCAACCTGCTGCATGTTAATATGATGAGGGCAACAGTAAGGAAGTCAACAAGACCAGCTGCCCAGCTGAAGTGCCTCGACACCAATGCACACAGCTTTGGAAACAGGAGTAGTTGTAAGCTCCCATGCTACTGGAAAACCACAGTGCAGTTGCCATCACTGAAACCTGGTGCAGCGATTCCCATGATTGGAATGTGGCTATTGATTGCTACAAGGTGTTCAGAAGGGACAGGTGAGGAAGGAAAGGAGAAAGTGTTACCGTCTACATGAAGTCAGTAGAGAAAGAAAAAGCCACTGATGTCTTCTATCTAAACATCAGTAAGACCTTTGACATCATCCCCCATAAAATCCTTCTCTTCAAACTTGTAGTATACAGATTTGACAAGTGTATTGTCCAATACACGAGGAACTGATTGTGAGATCATACCTGGGTGGAGATCAATTGCAAGTGGTGTCTCTCAGAAGTCAGTACTGGGTCCAGTGCTCTTGAACATCTTCATCAATAACATTGACAATGGGGTCAATGGGGTCATCAAGCTGTGTGGTGTGGTTAATATGCTTAAGGGACATGATACCATCTAGAGCAATAGGCCCAGGTGAACATCATGAGGATGAACAAATCCAAGCGCGAGGTTTTGAACATGGATTGCAGCAACCTCCATGATAAATACAAGCTAAGGGATGAAAGCTTTGTCAGGGGTTGGACTAGATGATCTCTAGAGGTTCCTTCCAATCCCTATAATTCTGTGATTCTGTGAAAAGATGGAGTACAGCCCTGCCGAAAAGGACTTGACTGTACTGGTGAATGAGAAGCTGAACATGAGCCAGCAATCTGCCTTCACAGCCTAGAAAGCCAACCTTTTCTGGGTTTCCTCAGAAGAAGTGTGGCCGGCAGATTGAGGGAGGTGATTCTGCCCTTCTACTCATCTGGAGTACTGCATCCTGATGTGGAGTCCTCAGTAGATGACAGATGTGATTCTGTTGGAGTATATTTGAAGGAGGACCACAGAATTGATCCAAGGGTTCAAACATCTCACCTATGAGGACAGGATGAGAAATCTGGATCTGCTTAGCCTGGAGATAAGAAGGCTCACAGGAGACAAGACAGTGGTCTTTAAGTTTCTAAAGGAGGTTTATAAGAAGGAAGAAGACTGCCTATTTAGCAGGATATGTTGTGATAGGGAAAGGGGAAATGGTTTCAAACTAAAAGACAGGAGATTTAGATTGGATATAAGGAAGAAGTTTTTTACAATAAACTTGATGAGGCACAGAACATGTTGCCCAGAGAGGTGGTGGATGACCTATCATAACATTCAAGGACAGGTTGGATGGGTCTCTGAGCAGTGTGATCTGGCTGTAGATATCCTTGTTCATTGCAGGGGAGTTGGACTAGATCACTTTTCATGTTCTCTTCCAATTCAGAAGATTCTATGAATCTATGAAAATATAAATGCAGAAAATCCCTAAACATTGTGGTCATGAGACCATGGTGAGTGAGTAGTTGTTATGCTGTAAAAAAGGAGTGTGTAAAAACCTAGGGTTACTAAGAAATAATATGTATTGCTATACTTTATTAGTTGGAACAAAAATAAGTGTTAGGAAGGTATGGCTCAACTGAAAAAAAAAAAAAACAAAAAAACCTGCAAACACTTTAGTCTTCTACAAAACTGATTCTGAGAACCAATATACACTATAATCTGCATAATCAGGGCTAAAAAAGCAAATGTTCTGAGAGAAGATAACAAAATTAATTTCATCTTTGGTTTCAGTTAGCTTCTTCTATTGACATTAATTCACTAGATAAATAAATAAGATTATACCATGCTATGCTGCTCCTTTTTTTTCTCCTTTCTTTCATACAGTTGGCCAGGTCTGCAGCTAGAAAGAGCTGGAGGAGGCAGCCCAACAAATCCTCAGAGCCTGAGGCTAGCTCACTTAACATTATGTTGCTCTCAGACCAAAATAGACCCAAATGTTTAAGATTATGCATAAGTCAGGGCTGAGAAAGACAGTGATACATAGTGCGCTTGTTCAAAACTGCACACAAATAGAAACTTAAGGATTGAATTTAGACATAATAGTAACATCATGTAACGAATTCTGTATCTTTTCATAATACTGCTACCATCAGAATCATTTACATACAATTGAGGTTTTTAATAAGATTTAAGAAACTTTTGATAAATAATTCAAATTTGAATGAATTTCTGAGCCTTTTCTAGGAAAAGAAAAGCCTTTTCTTTTCTGGGAAAGAGAGAATATCTCCTAACAACATGTCGAGCTTGGGCAGAGCAGAAAGAGGAGGAACATCCTCCCCTCTCCACATACCTTCCTTCTCAGAAACCACATGGGAAGAAGCAGAGCACTCTGAGAGCTGTAGTTCTTTAGCAGCTGCCCCAGTTCCATCATTTGATTGTATGGTGTTATGACTGGAGTATTTATGGAATACCATGACACAGAGATTGAGCATTCTCTGGGCAGCTTGTTCCAGTGCCTCACCATCTTCTGAGCAAAAGTTTCCTCCCAACGTCTAATCTAAATCATTCCTCATTTAGTTTAAAACTGTTTCACTCTGTTCTTTCACTATCAGATTGTGTAAAAAGTCAGTCTCCTGTTTCTAAGCTTCCTTCAGGAACTGAAAGGCTACAGTGAAGCTTCCCTGAGGCCTTCTCCAGATTAAATAAGTTCATTTCCTTCAACATTTCATTATAAGAGAGATGCTCTTTCCCTCTGATCATCATTGTGGCCATTTATCCATTGAATAGTCAGCTCTTCAAATTTCTCTCTCCATTTTAAAGGTAAGAATGTCTTTCCAAGGGACACCAAGTCTCTTCAGGTATTTCATAGACTCCTTGATGCAGCCTCATGTGAACCAACTTGAAGGAGTAGGAGCCAGTAGTAGTCCTCTGGCTTTATTGGGCCTGGTAGCTTCCTCATGAAGTCAGCAGACATCAAAACTCTCTAAAGAGATCATGCAAGGGACAAATGATTCCCCAGTTGCAGATACCCTTCACTTTTTTATTTTTATGACACTGGTTCTTATATGGGTGTTTGGTTGAACCAGCTTAATGTTGGCTCAAACATTGCCCATGTTCTCTCCTCTTTCCAGCACCAGAGCCTTGTATCTGTTGCTCAGAAGCACTTTGGGATCAAGAGAGACACTATCCCTTCTGCTCCCAATAGAGATGTCTCCCTCATCTTACTTCTTCCCCTTACAAAGAATTAGGACTTGGCTGTCAGACTACCTGTCTGACACAACACCACATATTAACTTATATCTCCAGTTTCTGAATACTACACTGCCTGGTGATTTCTTCTCACAACTTGGGTCACTTGCTCAAAAAATTTGTTGAGCTGGGCACACTTGCACCCATGATTCCACCCTCAACCCTCAGACTTCCGGATGCTGGAATTCCCCACAGGTGAAGGTCTGGGCAGCTCTGTCAGTCTTTGGGAGGTCTGTCTGGTTGCTCAGGAAGGTTGTGGCCCCTTTTTCAGTGGATGGTCACCATACTTACTTCAACAGAGTGTTACATCCTGCTGCTCCCAGAGGAGAGAAATTAGCCATCTTCACACTCTCATGCTCTGATAACTGCCATCCTAACAGCAGCACAAACTGCCACACCATATCCTTACTTCCCTCTCTTGATCAGTGCACTCCTGGACACTCAGCCCCTGGGGTTGCCTTTGCATATGTGGAGCTTTTATGCTGCTGCTCCTGGCCCTGCTGAAACCTCCTCAGCTGCTCTCATGAATGCTGGCAGCTCTTGGCTGTTCCTCGTAACTGATTCTTGGGGTCAATTTCAAGACTCATTAGAAACTTAGTAAGTGTGATATTTTCATGTCTGAAAGGGATGTAGCTTGTGAGGTAGTGTTAGAGGGAAACCATGTATGATAATTGAAGAAAATGAGTAGAACAAAAACAGGAGAGAAAGTTCTGCAAATCTCCCTTGCAGCTTTAAGGAGAACTCATTGAGAGCAGTTCTGTGGAGAAGGACTTGGGGGTTCTGGTGGTCAAAGAGCTGGACATGAGCCAGCAGTGTGCTCATGCAGCCCAGAAGGCCAACTGTATCCTTGGCTGCATGAAAGGATAGGTGGCTAGCAGGGTGAGGGAGGCAATTGTTCCCCTCTACTCTGCTCTTGAGAGACCACATCCGAAATACTGCATCCAGGCCTGAGGCCACTGGCATAAGAAAGATGTAGTGTGTTTGGAGCAGGTTCAGAGGGGGGCCACAAAGATGATCAGAAGGATGAAACACCAACCATGGGAAGGTTGAGGGAGCTGGCTGTGTTTAGTTTGGAGAAGACTCCAGGGAAACATCATTGAAGACTTCCAGTACTTGAGGGAAGTTTAGAAATAGAAGGGGGACCAATTTTTGTATAGTCTGATAGTGACAGGACAAGGGTTTTAAACTAAAAGAGGGGTGATTTAGGTTAGGTGTTAGGGAGAAATTTTTTACTCAGAAGATGGTGAGGCATTGGTACAGTTTCCCCACAGGAGCTGTAGTTACCCCATCCCTGGAGGCTTTCAAGGCCAGAATGGGTCCTGGGAACCCTGATCTGGTGGGCAATAGTCCTGCCTATGGCAAGGGGTTTGAACTAGGTGATCTTAAAGGTTCCTTTCAAATAATGCTGTTCTATGACTCTATAATTCTACGATTCTATGATTCTGTGATTTTTGTTGCTGTAACACGCTGCAACATTTTCTGTCTACATTCACGGTATTGCTACTGGTTCATAGAGTTACTAGGAGTACTGTCATTATCTCAGTGTCTCCAATATCTTCTGAACAGTTGAATCAGTTCACTTCAGATGAGGTTCTGTTCTGTATTCTCAACTGGCCAAATCTATACTGAAACCTATGAGCGAAAAGTGCTGAAATTTTAGAAAATAAAATTGTAATCGCAGTTAAGCTCACATCTGATTTCCGAAGTAACTTGTTCCTACCTCCAGACACCAAAATTAAGCACTACTCACCATAGATATCTTCCATATAATCTGGTTTCTTGGTTCCACCTGAGTGTTAATAGGACATCACTGTATTGGTTGTTTCTGAATTTTGGGTGGGAATGTATAAGCACCCATGGTCAGACACCTAAAATTTACATTCTCTGCATTGTCAGAACAGATGAATACTGTGGTTGAAAAAAAATCATCATACCTCAGGGTTGGGAACTGGGTGTTAGATGTCTTTCCTGTTGTTATATTCCAAAAAAGATTCAGTTCAGAAGCTTTCTACAGAGGAAAGTAGCACATCTCATCAAGACTGGTTGCTTCCTAAAAGGCAATGGTGGAGCCCCAATTTGTCTTTATAGTGTGGCCTAAATGCTTGCACACCTCCTTTCACAAGCAAGCAAGGCATGTGGGCTCAAATTCTTTCAAGTCTGGTAGCTTTCTAACACAATTTTATCATAATGCCATCCAGAATTCTTAGCTAATGGGATATAGTCCATCTGAAATATTGGTACAGACATTCATACTGATCAGGAAGAAATTCAAGATTCATCGGCACAGACAGTATTTATTATATGTCACTTACACTTACACTACGTCTTTTCATACAATTTCTCCAGTACCAGGCATCAGCAATATGAGGCTGCTTAGCATCTTTTCATTGATTAGATCAATATCAACATCTAGACTATTGTAGCCGCCTCTATTGAACCAGATGAAAGAAACTTTAAAGTGAAAAGGATAAACACTTGGAAAATTACGTATGTTAGAATAAAAAACAAAAAAATGACAGAATGTAATAAAAATGAAGCAAACCTACAGAAAATAAAATAAATTAAAGAAGAAGAAGAAAAGAAGAA
>VXAB01005578.1:0-10009 GCA_013399175.1 Odontophorus gujanensis | reverse complement strand
ATCATAAAACCATGACAGACAGATATGAGATTTCTTCTGAAGCAAATTACTAGTATTTTTTCCATGGCTTTGTTTTTCCCTTTATAGGAAATATTCCACCTTTTTATCATTATCTGATACTTCTATTTTTGGTCTCACTTATTTCTTCTGGCAATACATTTTTTTTTCCCCAATTTAGGATTATCAGATATTATATACGCTTTTTCTAACTCAATTCAGTTATCTGTCACACTAGTTCTTCTGAAGCACCATTTCTTTCTGAACCACTTTCTGCTTGCAGAAAACATTTCCAAGTCTTAAACACAATATTATCTTGCCCTGCCTTCAATTTTTGGGATAAACAGACAGATAGGGTTTTCTTTAGGGACATCCCCATACTCCATCCCAGTACCTGTCAGATTCCACATAGTCTCAAGTCTGTACCAAGTCTTCTAACTACAACATTAATCCAGTAATTCCTCTTCCCAGATCACTGTTCATTGTTTCACTTTTGCTTTAAGTATAGCACACCACTTAATCCTTTTACTTTTCTCAGTTACATACTACCAAACTTTTTAAGTGTCTTACTGGGTGGGTGGGTGTATGTGACAACACAACAACTCTCTGGATTCTAGGCTGAGGATCCTTGTGAATCTGTCTGGGATCTGAGTTTCTCTCATGCTATTTACATTCTGGATCCAGGTAAGTAAGAAAATTCTGAATACTTCCCTCCTGCAGCTCACCTGCTGATGCATTTGTTGCCATGATGCATATGCAAAGATCTCCAGCTTTAAGAGTATCCACAACTTGTTAGATGCACCTAGTGACTGTCAATTTGCATACTATGCCTTGCTGTTCAAAAGCCCATTCCTTGGCTAAGAGAAAAAGTTCATGCCCAGATTTCAGCTATATTTAACAAGATTTCATACTGTTATTTCAGAGAAAAATTTCTCTAGTTACTGTAAGAATTGCCTGGTCACAGCCTGAACTAGTAAATGAGCACCTGAGTTACTGGAGCAGGGGAGCCCAGATCCACCTGTCCTCTCTCTCACAGAAGGTGCTTCCAGCTATGCTTCTGGGATCATGTATGCACTCAAAACCTGAGCAGGTTGCCACCCCCCCCTTCTTCCAGCATGCCAGAGTTTGAATGGGAGGCAGCTGCATTCCTGAGCCCAAATTAGTGCTTTGAAGGATGAGTTAATTCCCCTTTCTTCAGTATCTTGTTCTATAGCACTGGTATCTCAAATAAAGGCTCTGTCATCACCTTTGTTTGCTTTACATTAGTAAAAAAGCACAGGGCACAATTCTATTTAGAATCTGCAGATAGTGATTGTTACATTTGTCTATCAATTCACACTACACCTAGAGAAATTGTTTTTGAAAAAAATAACTTAATATAAGAATAAACTCTTAATCTTCATCAAATGAAGTAGTTTGCATTGCATAGACCATCAACACTGATAAATATGGCTTGTTTAAAATGAAATAAACCAAGCCATTTACTTACCATTAGCAGTCTGGATTGAAGCATCTGGAAATCATCATAATCATAAATCTGCTTGAAGAAAGAAAAACATAACATTATAGCACTTTTATAGGCCCAGTCCACATTAAAGGTATATGGGTATGTGCTATATTAAGCAATTTCAGAGCAGTGTGGAATTTTAAGGCTAGTAGAGCTAAGCAGAGCTCAAAATGGTTAGTCACTTACGTTTTCTGGTGACAGCAGTCCCCCAAGAAGACTTTGACTGTTAAGTCTTCAATACTGTTTTTACAGATGCACATTTATGAATTAGTGAAAAAAATTTACTTCTATTCCCAAATCAAAATGCCCAGTAGCACTGCAATTATTTCTGAGAATATGAAAAAGACTTAATGAGTAAGCTATAGAGCAAACTAGTTAACCCCTCACATTCAGTGAGGCACAGAAAGATGGTTAGAACAGTTTCTGATTCAAAAAACAGAAATTGTGTTCATCCTGATCAGACATCAAAAAGGTTAAGATTGTGCAATCTTAGAAGTATGACAGAGGACAAATGGCACAGTTCAACCGTTATGATGGCAAATTTATTCTAATAGCCCAAACCTAAGTCTAAATTAAATGAAAAAGCCTAAAACTGGATACCACTGAAAACTAGCAGAACACATGCTCAGCTTCAACAGCAGCCAAATCAGGTACATACCAACAAGTCTAATTTTTTTCTATGAACAGTAAATCCCAGAGTATATTAAATATTTCTTCAGCATTTGGAACAAGAATTCCAGGTGCAATGTGTGCCAACACAAATACCCATGACATAGCCAGCAGCAGATCTGGACAACCAATTTGCATCAGTATTTAAGTAATCAAGGACAGATACAGTTGAATTGCTTACTGGGTAGACAGGCAGAAGTCCTCCAGGTCCCATAATATACTGGTTATGCAACAGGGGCGGTACACCCTGGGTCAGGTTTGGAGATTTGCCTGTAGAACCAAACCACAGACTTTAATAAGCCTTTAAAAAAATAAATAAGGCTTCACTGAGAAAAGTTAGTTCTTAAGCCCTGAAAACTTCACTATCATAGCATGTAAAGAACTACACAGAAAAATTTAGTGCTAGTTGATGAAAATGCTCAAAATAAAACATCCTGAAGAGCTTAATCATACATCAAGGAAGGGAAAACACAAACTACTTTAGACTGAAAACAATCCCATTGTATAACAGTCCAATTTTGTCATTTACTTTGATAAGATTAGAAGAATTACACAGGAATTTCTGTCCTTCATCCTCTCCCAAAGGAGAAACTTATTCTCAGATAAAGAACGATGCCTAAGTTATTTCAATTACTGCTCTGTCAATATATTCCCCCTTGTTGTGAGCAATAGACTGGAAAGCATTAAAAGCTACCAGTATATTTTTCATGGGTGACCTACTGCAGTTGGGAAAAACAAAGATGACTGAAACAGTTTCAGTTGCCTCCATGAAACAGAGCTTGGAAGCAGAAGGGTAAAAAGGTAGTTCAGCCAGTTAGACATCTCAAGCAAGTAACTCTTGCATATGTAAGTTTGATCTTAATTTTGAAATCATTCACTTCCCTCCATAGGGAGGGAAGCTAAGGAGGTTAAGCTGAATAGAGAAGCAACAGAGGAATTTAGACTTGCTTCCACTTCAGTGCAAGTCTCCCACCTTCTCTGTCTGTGGATCCTTCTTTTAAAATTATTATTGCCATGGAATATCCCAGACATCAGACACTTCTTTCCTCTCTGTAGATGTGTCAGTAGAGATTTGACATATGATAATGACAACACTGCAGCCTATTTTGATACTGACAAATGAATTCAAGTCACAGAAGAGTCTGAAATTAAAGCTAAGGTGAACTCACAGCCAAGAGTTGATCACAGCCTGGAATACAAAACATGCAAATCTCCTAGTCCTAAACAAAGTCAGAATTGCTCTGGTGTTTATTTACTTAGCACATTCCATCTCCAAAGATACTTGGAAAGTGTCATATCACACCCTAACAAATATTTAAAATATAAAATTTGCCTACTTTTGTGCAAGTCAGCAAATAAAACATGCTGAAAACACTAGTCAAGAATACGGATTTCTTAGTGCAGTTATTGCTGAGGTGCTCAACTGATAGCCCTGTAGACTGAAGTCCTCCATCATTGTGATCTGTTAATACTGCAAACCTGAAGCTGCTAAGGGAGCTGCTTGTGCAGTAGTAGCTGGTATAGACACACCAGTAACACTTAGGCCAAGGCTGTTTGTAGCGTTCATACTGCTTGATATGCTGACAACCAAAGAGGTGGTGCTAGTAGCTGAGGTTGAAGCAGTTGAAAAGGTCGTTGAGGGCTGGAGTGAAGTTGCATTCTCAACACTAGCATACTAGAAAGAAGACAACAGAATGAGAATCACAGAGCAAATAAACCACAGTGAAAGATACTGGGGAAAAATAAATAAATCTTTTAAGTAATGTTAGCACATGCAAGATAATGTTTAACAGTGTATGCATGATCTACATAGCAAGCAACAGTTGCATGCTTGTGATTAAGTATTCATAGAAATTATACAAAAGTTAAAATTCAAACTGTCACCACAAAATTGTATCACAAACTCAAATGTTCCTCCATTGCATTATTTATTGCCCTTTGATTGCCTAATCATTTAAGCTACTACCTACAGTAAATGAACTCCTATATTCCTCCAAAAGACAGTGAGTCCCTCAATGTACTTGAAAAATTTGAAAGATTAAAATGCTTTGCAACAGAGTCAATGTGGTAAACACAGATCACATATTACAGGAACATGCAAATATGAAGGAGTTCCTGGTTTGAATTCAGCACAATACAGCATCTGAACTCTAAAAGCTGATCACACTTGCAAAATAACGTCAGAGTTATGGTTTTTGCATTGATGACAATAGGAAAAAAGGATAGTTGCTTAAGTGTGAATTCTCAAATTACACATTCAGTCAGGATGAAAGATTAAAAACTAAAATACATGCACAATGAATAGCACAGCCTAATTGGGATTGTACAGAAGTATTCCATCACAGAAGCATCTGACTTCTATTTATGAAACTTCATTTACAGCACTGTATTCAATACTATTTGCCTTATCTAAAAGGCATTAAATACTCAAGTGACAACAATGCCACACAGTAAACTCTAATATTGCATCATGACAACTGTCTTATGACATATCTTTCCATCACCTCTGCTTTACCAGCTAACCTTTTCAGTGGAGAATGCTAGCACCACCTTTTGGAGCAGTTTCAGACAGCCACTTCTAAAGATTATTTTTAATACACTTGTTGCAAAAAAATTCTCTCTATCCCCCTCCTGGTGCAAAATAGTCTCTTCAGCTGTGCAACTGGCAAGTTCCTAATAATTATTCATAACCTAGCATGAATCACAAGTAGCAATAAGAATCTTTTTTACCACTAGAGAGCTGGCAGTCCTTCCTCCCCGAGATAAACTTCTCATCTCAGTTTTTTGTGTCCTGGGACACAATGAACTTTAAGAGAGGGTCTCAATCATCAGATAAACTGACTATATCCCAATTATCTGTTGAGAAGTAAACAGGACTTACTGCACATGATGTGCTTGAAGACAATACAGAGTCAGGGGAGAGATTGCTCTGATGATTGGGAAGGGAGCTAAAAAGAAATGCAAAAAATACAATGAATTTTTCCTAGAACACACACCTATGTGTATATCTCTCCCCCACAGACAATCTTTTATTTTAAATAGTAGGTAATCAGATATTACATAAAAATACAGAGATAATTACTACATGTTTCTTGTAACTAATACCACTCATTTGTATTTATCAATTTACTACATCTTTAGTAAAACAACAGTTGTTTCAGCAATTACATAACAATGCCTCCAAGACACAAATTCCAGAACTAGAAGAATAAACCAGGAAAAAAGTCTTTCCCTGAGCAACTGCTACTGGATGCCATGGAGAACAGGTATTAGGTGAGACAGCACTTTGGTTTGACTCACCACATTTCTCATATATTAACCTGCAAATCATAATGTGAGCTAATTTAGAACCGTTTAAAAAAAAAATCTGTGAAAGCAGGAAAATTAGATATATTACTAAAGAATCTGTCCATTTTATCAAGATCCATTCATACTGCTACAATCCCCGAATGCCATTTCCTCATTGAAAAGATGAATCAGAACAATCAGTTTCATACATGCTATAAAATTTGAGAATAATGAACCTGCTGATGAAAAACATCTGCAGATACTTTCTAAAATGAAGTTGCTCTAGGTTAGCACCACTTATTTTTTCCTTAGCTGAAAAGGCCTGTGAACCTCAGGCAGTAACAGGAGAGCCAAACATTTGCAATCCAAAGCTCTTTAAATGACTCCTTGAAAGGTGACAAACTGGTTCTTAAACATCTACATTGACAGAAGTTATACCTTATATTCTAAATCAGGAACATACAAAAGTACAAAAGGAATAAGCAAAATACCAACATGAATACTAAACAAAAGTCAAACAGAACAAAGCCATACAAAACACGTATGGTTTCTCATTCAAAAAGCTCCTCATGATGTGAATCAGAAACAAGAGATTCTAATCATAACAAGTACTTCAACATTTTCCATGGAAATAGTCATAAGAAAATAGTGTTTTGTCTGATTCTTTGTTAAAGAAAAAACTAAATTACACATTGTAATTTAAGGGCAAAGATTTCTGTCAGCTCTTCAAGGTGTTGGACCAGAATAAATCTTGTCAGCTTCACAAATTAATTTTGACATACTGCCTTTAGAACTGTTCCCCATCTTCAGGAAATAGGATGATGGCACTTCAGGCAGCAAGGAAATAAATGACTCAGTCTAGCATACTGTTTTAAACCACTTCCTTGCCCATTTTCCCCTTCTTGTAAGAAGCCTTAATTCATTATCTGACTCACATCAGAGACTCAGATAAGAGCTGCCAGCACAACCAAGTCAGACATGCTTGGAATTCAGGCATCATTGTCTCACAGTACTCAGTATCTGCTCAACAGTTACCAATCCTCCAACTAAAATTTCTACTAATGTATACCACTTTTCAGCAAGTGCTAAGAGACAACTTTTTCTAATGTTAATGAAAAAATTCTGGTTAGTTGGTAAAATTATTTTATCCAACACTAGCTGGGAAAAAAAAGCAGCACTAGTATGAAAGAATCTACCATGCCCCAGATGGTCCTGCTAGTTTTGGTATAGTAACAAATACAGTAAAAAAGTGAGCATTAAAAAAAAAATATATATAACAAATTAGTACAGTCCTAGGATGTCATTAGCCTCAAGACAAAGCTCCACTAATAGGGATAGAAAAATCAGATAGTGTAAAATGAGTTGAGCTAAATCCACTTCCAGGTACATCAATCCAAAATTTCAAAACGTCTTAAGGAAATATCTTAGAAAAAGCACACACTATCTCTATGGAATGTTTAAAATTACTATTTATTTTAAGATAAGTGAAACTACAATACTTCAAAATTAAGCAGGAAGTAAACTCTCAAAGGAACAATTTCAAATATAAGGCAGTAAACAAGTAGCAGGCACTGTGGACAAAGTCAGAAAACTGAGGAAATCAATTCAGCTAATTTAGTTGGCATGATTGAAACAAGAGCCCCTTGAAACAAGTGTTAACATACCATGAAAATTTGAGGACAGCTCTGATCCATCATTAAGAGACAGCCCAGATTTCCTACTTGAAAAAATTAGGGCTATCAGACAACAGGATCTCCTTTTCTGACATTAACTAGAATTAGAGATTGAGAAGAGATCAGGATGTTTCTGCTTGCAGTCATGCTTTTATTCGCCCGTTCCTTAGAATTTTACTCCCTTCAGTTTACCACAAATCCCACTGTACCTGCTTAACTGGGTAAGTGAGCTGCTGGCCAAGTCACTGGACTGAGGTAAGCCGGGCAATGTTGCTATGTGCTGCAATGCTGAAGGCAGAAGCGAAGTGGTGGTGGGCACCATACTAGGCAGAGAACAAGAAGGCTCTGTCTTAGATGCTGGAACTGATGAAGTAGCTGTAATGAATTAAAAGGAGGCATTCAAAGACAAATTTCAACATACTTGACTTTCAAGTTGGATTCAGAAACACAACATAGTTATTGTATCCTCAGTTTACAATAATTTGACTGTTAAGAACCAAGAAGAGTAGTAAGTAATCTGTCTACTAAGGAAAATATAGATGGCAACAGAACTATCAGTTCCTCCCTTTGAGTTCTTCACTTATAACAGATTTATAATTTATGGTACACATGAACTGCAGAAGACTGCAGTTTACTACCTCTCCTACTACTTGATTAGTAGCTCAAATAGTTGAGTCTTGCCTTCTGTTGGATCACACTTTCATGCGGTGCCAGAAACCACCACCCAGCAGATCATCATTATCTTGCAATATTTGTCAAGCCACAGTCTCAGAACACTAAAACAAAAGTCAGATATCTACTTGGAAGTTAAATACCACATTACTGGTTTTCTCCCTAAATGACCCTAGTCAAGTTGCTAGACTAGGGACTATGAAAACAGAAAACGTTGTCAATAAGTATGACTGTAACCAACAAAGAAGGAAATTCAAGACAGTAACATAAACAGTTATGAAGGATGCAACTGTATTACCTGATAGCTCCTGGCAACATTCACATAAAAATAATCAACACTTATAACTCCCAATACATTCATAATTGTCACGGTGTTATCCGTGACAGTGACCCAAGGGAAACCGAGAAGGGAGAGAGAAAGGATAGAAAAAAACCTGCACCGCCAGTGGCCACGCGGCCGCCCGAGCAGAGCCGTGCGCTCCGGGGGAAGGGGAAAACAGAGGGAATAGATGGGTCTACAAAAAAACGACGGCATGATTTGGGAAGGAACGGTAACTTTACTAAATCTAATAAAATTGAACAATTGAGAGAGAGAGAGTTTCCAAACCAAAAGCTGGGAGCTTAAGTTAGGGAGGAATTGCAGGGGAAGCACACCTGCTGAACCTCCACGGCAGCCGAGAGAGAACGCGGCCTGGGGTCCGGTGCGGAGCTCTGCCCCTCTGCTGCTCCCAACAGCATTAACTCCTTAGCTCCCTGCATGATGTTCTGATGTGGAATATCGGCATCAAAACCACAAAACCACAACAATACCATGATTCACTTTTTGAAATCAAAGTAGATATCCCAATGCAAGGGACAAAAACCACCATCTTCATTAAGACCCTTTATGCAATGCCTTAACACGACTCACAAAATAAAAGAAAACCAGGAGACAAAAAGAATGGTCAGAATTATACTACTAGCATGTTTTGAACAGTTACAGGTTTAGGAAGGATGAGACATGGATATTAAAGAGCAATAGGAAAGACAAGAGATGAACAACTAAGGATATTAGCAGCAAATACAGATGGGAAAAAGTCAGAGTTTAATTGTTAACAAAAATATTTAAAAGTAGTTTTGACACATGAAACAGATATGGGAGAAAACTAATTTCAGTTTGAGTCTGAGACAAGAAAAAAATAGAAACATTGACAAAAGGGAATTAGCATAGGAAAAGGGGACTAATAAAATGACTATAGAATCATCATAATTTCGATATCGAAATCAAAAATCTGAGAATTTCTAAAAGAAAAATCCTGTAGCAAACTTCAAAAAATTTTAATTGTGTATGAGAGTAGGAAAGTTTAATGTATAGGATAACTTCACACATAGGAAAGATTTTAAAAAGCAACTCTTTAGGTATGCTCGCATAAACTGAATTTTACACTAAAAAAAAACCAAAACAGTTCACATGACTGAATACTCAAGTTCTTTCTACACTAATATATATATAAAAAAAAGCTGCCCCACTGCACACATACCTGAGATATTTAAGAGGAAGATAAACTTTGAACAGAAGTGTTAGAATTCAAAGAGAATTCAAGCTGCTGTCCTTGAAGACTTCTATAAAGCAGCATAAAATAATTAAAATATAGTTTTTGCCATTATAACTACAGAAAGGGAGCTATAGGGGTGCTACAAGTAAAATAACACACACACACAAAAAGCCAAGATGAACAGTCCTGCCTCTATCAGAGAGGACACTATTATCATTACTCTACTGCAAGACAGCAAGCCACTCAGGAGAAGAGCATGTTAGTCACCCTTATTCCCAAAAGGGTTGCAACTAAGAAATTGAGCACTACACCCTTCAAGAAGGACTTCCAAGGAACACAAATGTTTCTCTACAACTAAATGTCAACTGCAGCTTTCCAAACGTGAACAAGAAGAATAAGTAAGAAATTATAGATTTAATAGTTTTGATCGAGAAATAAAAAGCAGCAGAAAAGTAGCTTTCCTAATGCTTAAAACTGCTCAGTGTTGCACATTGGGCATAGATTCAATAGAGCTGCTTTCATTTATCAGCTTTACCCAACAAGCAAGTAGTACATTCTGTGCAAGTACAAAAACTCTAATCAATCCAAAATTAGGCAGGGAAAATTACATAAAACCCTAAACTAGATGTCATTGCTACAATTAGACACATTGTCAACGGTTTACGGGC
>VXAB01005577.1:152214-197025 GCA_013399175.1 Odontophorus gujanensis | reverse complement strand
AAAAAAAAAAAAAAAGATGATGAATTACCATTTCAGCTGCAACAAAACAGAAATAAAACTAACTTGAGGAAATCTTTCAGGAGCAGAGGAAGTAATTAAAAATAATAATTAAAAAAAAGAGTATATTCACTGCTGGAATCCATCTAAGTGTTGCTTTGGCTCAAAGCTTTCCAATAATGTTTAGAATACACTCACCATTCACCACAACATCCAAGTGAGTGAGAACAGGATGTAGTAATGCCATGTAGACAAAATTATGGCAGCCCTTTAATCCAGTAGATGTGGGGTGTATTCTTTCATTATACAGATCTGAATCCAAATAATCTTTGAAGATTTTTCACATAAGAAAGAAGATACATAAAAATTAAATCTTTTCCCCTCATTGTTCTTATATGTCTTTTTTGATGGATAATATGAAAATGAGGGGAGAGTTATTGAGAGCTTATTATCTTTCACTTTTTTTTTTTTTTTGCAGTCAACATGACTCTATTTTGGGGCTCAGTGCTGAGTTTCTGTATCTGTGGAAACTAGAAGGTTAGCAGCAGTTGCTTCTACAGTGATTTCATTGCATAAAAATAAGAAAAAGTGCCCTAGAACTGTGCTTGTCCATGTTTTGAAAGATATGCCTCTGAGCTCTGAAGGCTCAGAGAATTCTGGAGCTCAGACTGTTGCTCATGTCATTTGCACAATCTGCTCCTTTCTAGGCTAAGCAAATAGATTTCCTGAAGCCTATCCTGAAGGTGATGAGTTGTTTTTAATTTGTTTGTTTTTTTTTCTCCAGGTCCTGTTGCTTTCCCATCTGTCTAAATCTTTCTCTTTCACTGATGAATAGATTCAATTCCAAACCTCCAAAATAATAATAAAAAGAGAGCAAAGCAGTTCTACTTTGTGTTTTACAAGCATAGGGCTTACTCCTTTTGTTCTCCCTGTGTTGTTTTGCATGATGAGTTGCTTTTTATCCTGTTTTGGCTTTGTTTTTTTTTCTGTGAGATAAGCCATATTATTTAAGAGTAGCAATATTTGTTTGTCTAATATGGCAATAATGATGACTTCAAAAAAAAAAAAGAAATTTCCATTGAGAATTGCAATCATTCCCTCAGCTCTATTCAGCATCTAGCTTCTCTTTTTTTAAAAAATACTGATCAAAGTAGTTACAACAGTGTCAAAATGTGCACCTCCTTCTGTCTATTGCACGTACAGAATCTGTGTACATCTCTGAAAATCCTAGAATCATTACTTTTGGAAAAGACCTCCAAGATAATCTAACCCAACCATCCCCTTACCACCAATATTTCCCACTAAACTGTGTTCCTTAGTACTTTATCTTGAACACTTATTACTTATTGAACACTTAGTACTTATTTCTTGAACACCTCCAGGCATGGTGACCCTACCACATCCCTGGGCAGCCCGTTCCAATACCTGATTGCTATTTTGGAGAATAAGTTTCTCCTAACATCCAACCTGAACCTCCCCTGACACAACTTGAGGCCATTCCCCCTTGTTCCATCACTAGTAACTCAGGAGAAGAGTCTGACAGCCACCTTGCTACAACCTCCTTGCAGGGAGCAATAAAGTCTCCCCTGAGCCTCCTCTTCTACAGACAAAACAATCAATCCCAGTTCCTTCAGCCGCTCCCCATAAGATTTGTGCTCCTGAGCCCTCACAGTTTTGTTGCCCTTCTGTGAATGTGCTCCAGGGCCTCCATGTCTTTCATGTAGTGAGGGGTCCAAAACTGAACACAGAACTTGAAGTGCGGACAAATGAATGAAGAAGGTGCATAGGCTTTGGTTACTTACTGTCTGTGCAACTCAATGAATTGGGAGGTTTCTTTCTCAAAAAAGTCTCTTCACTTTGGTGTAGCACTTTTAAGCAGCTCAGCCAAGGTATTAAGGGGAAAATACGTGTTATTTCACAATAAAAATGACATTTTCCTCTCTTTAGTAGTAGTGGGCAACCTATGCATTTTCAATCCAGTCCTTCAGGAAAATGTCCTTAGGAGCAGTGGTGTGACTGAGAATCACAGGTTACTACTCAATTGTTTCAGTCTCCAAAGTGATCATTTACTTTTAAGAATAAGTCCTGCTGCAGTTTGTTTGCAGAAGCATACAGACAGCACAAGGAACTTTTGTGGGTAAGCGTGATAAGTACTTTTTTAATTTTATATGTTTTGAATGCTAGTGTGTGACCTTATCTACAATGGCATTATTCTAATGTCAAAGGAAGAACAAGCAGTGGGGCAGGGCATGCATAAGTTTTCAAGAAATATTGCTCAGAAGCCTGTGAGAGCCTCATTTGGAAATATTTTCCTCATAATACCATTGATCTCACTTCCTCCAGTAGGAGGTTAAAAAAAAAACAAAAACAGACTCAGCTTTGAACTTCTCATTCTTATTTTTTTCCCTCATACTTTCTTTGCATTAGGCTATTTCATACACGCCTACCTCTCATTTGTTAAGCAGAACATTTCTAGCTCTACTGATTCTAGAGTGCTTCAAAAGAAGAGATCATTCCAAGAGCTGGTACTCTACCCTGTAAAAAACAATTCTATAGCACTGAGTCTTAAGCCCCTCAGTTTCTAAGGTAGCTGAATTCATAAGAGACAGTCTTGTTTGATGTGAAATGTTGCTGCTTGACTTTACAGATTCGAAATGTGGCAGCCAATCTCTGTGTGGACAGCAAACATGGAGCCACGGGGACTGAACTAAGGCTAGACATTTGTGTGAAGGATGGCTCAGAACGGACGTGGTCACACGAACAGGTATTGTAACAGCTGTTTAAAAAAAGTGTAAAATTGTTGATCTTTTTTCTAGGTTCTGAGCGTTTATCTGAGGTTTCTTCCTTTTCTTAAGTTAAAGCTAAGTGGTCATATTATTTTTTGAATGATTTCTGACCTTAATATCTTAAAAGTACTCTTTTTAAACTAACCTCTGAATTTTGCCATATTCTTTTAAATTTCCAGAACGAATTCTGTTTCTCAAAGAGCTTTCAGATGCCCAATTCTATTCCTGTGTGTCATGAAAACATATGGAGTTCAGTTCACTTAACTGAAAATATTTTTAAAATACTACAGGGCATGTAAAGCTCTAGTGATTGTCTCCTTTTATGCTTCCATCACCATAAACACAGTAAGTGGTTGTATTTTAAATTAATATGAGCTATAAGCAAGATAAATATTGTAGAAGCCACAATGGGTTTCACAAACATGAGGGATGATAAAGGCTCAAAAATGCTTTAATCTAGATTGGTTAGGAAGAAAAACAACTTCTCAGGAGTACGGAGGAAAAGAGCACTGATTTGTACTCTCCATGATTGTGGGTACCTTAGGAAGGAGATCATGACTGATTAGCTCTGACCAATGTGAGCAAAGAATCTGGGTGAAAAAATACCTGTCTGTTTAGTAACAATTCTAATGAATGTGCCTTCTGCACAGCAAAGGACCCAGGTTAGAAGAAAACCCACAAGGCTGAGGAGAAAAAATTGACAGCCAAGCATGGCATTTCTGAAGATATTAAAAGCTCAGGAGGGATGAGTTCTGAGGAGTGCTTGAAGTGCTGAGGTCAAGAAATCTTTCTGTAAGGATAGTGGAAAGCGCAGGGGAAGGTGTGAAAGTGAATGAAGCTGAGGAGCTAAAAATGATCGTAATTTAGATAAGTGGCAACTCAGGAGAAAGGAAACTGCTGAAAGAAGGCTTCCTCATGCAGCTAACAGAGATGAAGTGCAGTGATAGGATGCCGAGATAGATAAGTAGAATTAAACTATGTTTAGGAAAGCAGGAGTTGTTTTGGCAGGGAGCAGCATGTCCCTTCTCATGGCTGAAGAGCATTCCAAGCACTGCGAGGCAGCATCCCTCCGAGCACTATGGTGCGGCTGTGTTTGGAAGGGACTGCCAGAGCCCTAGCCAAGTCACTGAATTCAATTATGCTGAACAGTCCAATGATTCTTTTGGGTTGTACAAGAGGAGTGGAATCACACCATCGACTGCTGTTTTTTCTCGCGCGTTTGCCCAAGAGCTGCTGCGTTAAGAGTGTAATTTGGAAAAAAGGCGGCAGAGGGCAGCTCCGGACAAGCTGAGCACAGCCGGTCCAAGGAAGGTGGAGAGCAGGCAGCTCTGCGAGCTTCTCAGGGCTTGCAACGAGATCTGACCGAGGGTGAAAAAGATTCGCTTGAAAAAAAACACCTAACAGCTGTTTCAGACAGGTAGACAGACAGGTAGATACTGTTTAACACTCAAAACGGTCCCTTTTCTTTTGGCAAGATGGAGATGCAACCTGGTTTAGGGAGCCTGCTTTGGCAGAGGGGTTGGGCTAGATGATCTCTAGAGGTCCCTTCCAACCCCTGCGATTCTGTGATTGTTTGGATTCCCTTGTGTTTGTAGTGTGCCACTGATTGGTAGGATTTTCTTTCTCCCAGAGACAGCAGCACATTCAAAAACTGCACTTCCAACTGAACAGGGCACACTTGCCTTTAACCTATCTACCTGCCAGCATAAATCCTAGAACTCACACAAGAAACTTTGAAGTATCTTTTGTACAAAATTAGGGTAATGTAATTTCACTTTCTACTAGAAAGGGACTTTGTTCACTTGAGCTAGAAAGTAGAAGCTATAGAAGAAAGATGATTGGACTAATATCTAGTACTCTGTTACATGGTAACTTCTTACTTTTGTAATCCTGCTGGTTTATTTCATTATAATTCATTGATTTCTGGATTAGTTTAGAAATGAAGCAAAGCAAATTTTACTCAAATGTTCAGACTCCCAGTGTGGAACACAGCCAGATGACTGGTTTCAAGGATCAGTCTGTGCAAGGTGCAGAATTTAAAGACAGCAGTTAAGAAAGAGTTGCAGAATCTCATAAACTTTAAGATGAAGCAAGCTAGACTGACTTAGGTGAATCTCAGAATTTCTATCCCACAGGGAATTACAGTATATGGAAATAATCCAGAGGAGAATTGTCGGTTTTCCTGTAGAAAAGTTCTGATGATGTTTACCTTCAGTAGATCAAGATATTTTAGTGATGCTGGGCTTGGATTACTTTCCAAAAGCAAAGTAACATTCTTTCCCTCTGCCTTTTCCAGTATTTTCCTCAGTGTAGAGACGGTGTGCTGTGTTGTGAACACCTGCTTTTCCACTACTCCAGTCATGTTGCTGCCATTAATTCTACACGTGCTGGTAGACACTAAGGGTTAGTGAAAATATTGAGGATTCTATTATCATATTTCAAGTAGTGTGGACTGACACTGAGCAGATCTTGTAACTTCTGGTATAAATTTACAGGGAGTTCTTTAGAAAAATGTGACGTGAAGAAAGCAGCAGGCGTTAGTGCTGATGGTACCACGAGATAGTAACAACTCTTTGTGCTACTTGATTCTTGTCACCTAAGCAGTCCCTGAGAAAGAGACCTTCCACCTCAGGGCTGTAAAAACTAACAGCAGGCAAAAGCTTCATAAGCCACTTGCAGATTTTCTGGTGAAGGAGAGAAAGAAGTCTCTGGGAACTTCCCCAGAATTAAAAAAAGAAAAAGAAAAAAATAGAAGGAGGGACAGGAGTGGGACACGTCTTGACTTTCTTCCACCTCGCTTGCCTAAGCTAATTTCTGTTTCAAGGTGAAACTCAGGCAGATCAAACAGCAGCTAAGAATGTGGGGCAAGCATCTTCTATGTCTTCTCATGTTCCCCAGTCTACCCAGGTATTGAGTGGGCTGGTGTCATCTCCAGCGCAGCCCAGGCTGTTACTGTGCAGCCTGCCTGGCTTTTTCTTCTCTGCTCAGAGATATAATTCAAGCCCAAGTCTAGCTCACAGATATGATACTGTCTTTGTGTGGGGCACATGTTGTCTGCTTAAATGTTGCACTGTGGCCTGAGCACAATGTGTGCTGACAGGCTCCAACCACGCAGTGGTCAACTGAACAAAGTTGTCAAGCTGGAGAGCACTAATGGTCTTAAAAGGACCTTTGTCCTATAGACAGTCCAAAGCCAGTGGCTGCATCTGGCAATCATTTTTCAGGCCCCATGCTAATTAGAAATTAATTTCTTCCTTTAAGATAAGACAACTGAAAAGCTGTCTTTTTCCAAGTTGTCCTGTGAGAGGACCAGACCTCATCAAAAGCTGAAGCGTGTCAGCCAAGGGGTTACTTGGTTGCAAACTCAGAAGTTGGGGCTGTGGTAGGAGAAGTGGATGTGGAAGGAAGGACGAAACCATAAGGACAGAGAATTTCTTGGACTCAATAGAAACAGCAGACCTGGAGACCTCAAGTGAAGAGAAAGCCAGCTGCCTGATTCTAATGTGCTTGGAAATCTTTGTGCAGCTTTGTTTCAAATCTGCAAATGAAGGAGTACAGGAAGGGTTCTCATGAAGTCAGGCTCTGCAGGCTCCTAGCAGCTTGGGTCAAAGGAACATCCAAAGCATTAAATAGTGGCAAAGCAGATACTTACGGTGTCAGAACCACAACTTATAATATGTAGCTTTGCTATGCATTATACAAAGGAAAGATCATTTCTACCCTGGCTCGGTTTAGTGTTGAAGTAGACAGAATTTGCCGTGTTACAGAGGATATGATAGAGTTAGAGAGGTTGGAAGGATGTCAGTCTTCAAATGTTATCTAAGATCTTTTTTCCAATTAGTTATTTTTCATTTGTCTTAGGGTAAGAAAATAGTTTTTAAAACTAACAAGGTTTATTTTATAACTCTATCACTAGGGAGAACATATTTGCATTTTAAATGCAACTGTTTTACAAAACATCAGCCTAAGAAGGAGGGGGAGGAGTCTGTGCTATCTAATCAGTGAGATCTACTATTACATAGATCATGTTTTTCAGTGAATGGGGATTTAAAGAAAAAGTGACACCCTATCTGGTACCAAGTCAAGGATCTTGACTTTCAAATGGAACACAGCCTTCAGAAGCCACACAGGAGTGGGAAAGGCAAGGGGATACCCTGGATAGGTCTGATCTGATTTAAAAGCAAACTTCAGCTCTTTCAGGTGTACTGATGCATTCAGTGTGGCAGCAGTCCTCAGGGCAAGGTCCAGAGAGTGTCAGGAATGGCCCCTCAGCTCACCAGTCACACACAGAATGAAAAATTTGGACAGCTAGTCGCTGGGAAAGATGAGAAAGGTGTTGCAAAATGATATCTTGCAAAGTAGTCAGAGAGTGGGAATATTGCAAAATCACTGTTCCACACCATTTCTCCAGGTATGTTATTCATCACTTTGAGCTCCAAGTTTATTACTTGGCTGTAGAAAAGTAAAGCAAAAGAAAGGAAATTGCTTTTGCTGTTTTTTCCTTCAGAAGCAAAACAGCTCAAACTTTTTTTTTTTTGAAGAAGCAGCGTTGTAGCTTTTTCATATATCAAATCTTTCCTCTGACTTTTCTTGTGAAATAAGCTGTTTAGCAGGGAGTGCATGATGCTGCTTCCAGGAAACATAAAGATAAATGGAGAGAGACTTAACCTTTTAAAAAGCAAGGATTTGGTTTGAAAATGAAATTAAAGTTGTCCACTGCATTTTACAGCAGATTTTACAGTAAAATGCACTCTGCAGGAAAGAAGAAATAAGCAGGACATGAGGGAAAACTGAGAAAATGCTGATTGGAAAACCAGAAATAAATAGGGAATGACAGATGCGAACAGAGAGAACAAGAGCTTACAATGAGCCACAAGAAAAACAGCAAATATTCAGATATATGCTTATATTCTGTGCCTGCAGGCCACAGGAAACAATTATGCCTCTCAACATGGCATTTGGAGGATGGTACAGTGCTGAAGATGCAGCATTTTTAAAAGATGCCTCTTTTAGGTACACCACAGAGAGCAGATAGCTGGCACAGTGAAAGATTCAAAATCTAGGAACTACAGCAGGAATAAAATCTAAATCAGACCCTCCCCATCACACTGAGCTTTAGTTTGCATTTGTAGACAGTGGTTCCAGCATCAGGAAATGTGTGCCCTGTGGGGAGCAGGGTACCAGGTGGGTGCCAGAGCTGCCTGGGATGAGATGGCTGAGGTGCTGCAGGCAGGCTAAGAACAGCATAGAGTGGAAGTGCTACTCAGATAATGAGCCTGCATGCAGTTCTGCATGAACTGTCACAGCTAAATGGTTTCCAGTAGCAAAGTTTGATCATTTAAAGAGAGCTTTATCGGTGTTATGCTTCAGTCTGAACTGTGGAAGATCAAGTAGAAAACCATGGAATAGCACTGACACACACACACAAAGAAAAAAATTAAAAGAAGGAAAAACAAATCACAGCTCTCAGCAGGGCTTCTGGGCAGCAATGTACAAGCTGCAGCCTGCTTTCTGCAAGGATTGGTCTGTAGAAAAGGAAAATGCACTCTGTATCTTTAAATTTGGTATTGTCAGACCTGTCACCTTCATCTTATGATTGAACAACTGCAGTGTCACAACATAATTTCAGACAGCTGGTGCCTGATTGAGAAGGATTCCTCTGTTAACTGTGAGCCTCCACAGTTCCTCTCAGGCAACCAGAGAAAGTACTTTAACAGGCTGCTTGTAGCTCACAGGTTTCTCAGTGAAAAGGCAAATCATTTAGTGTGTGGTGTTTTGCAGTAAGTAATAACTAGTAATAAGCTATTGCATTGTCTGGCTGTTTTTCTAGCTGTTCACCTTTGGCTGGAGAGAAGACATCCGTCCTGGGGAGCCACTTCACACCAGGAAGTTCTGCTTTGATGCCATCTCGCACAGTAGCCCTGTCACACTGTATGACTGTCACGGGATGAAGGGGAACCAGCACTGGAGCTATAGGAAGGTCAGAGTCACTCCGGGTCACTTCAGAGGTTCAGGCTGTCTTGAGCCTATACTCAGTTCAGTGTAGATTTGTACCTTCAGAGAAGTTGCATTTTAAAATCCACTGTTTCACTCCAATTTAATTTTGTGGTAAATTCTCTAGAGTGTGCTCTCATTGAGTGTTCAGCTACTTGTGTCAAATTTAAATGAAAATGGATCTGATCCAGCTCAGAGGATGTCTGTGTTGGGTGTCTGAAAGGTGTTATAGCATTCTGGCACTTAGAAGATGCAAGCGTCATTTTAAGTGAGACGCTATTGGAAATATTTGCATCCGATGTGACAGCATCAAGAAATGCTGCTCACGAGTTAAATATTACTATTTTACTACATTTTTACAAGCGGCAGAAATGTCTCCCTCAAAAAACCCCAAACCAGCATTAAAAGGACTGCTGTAAGCCTGAAGACGTCAGGAGTTTATAAATTAAAGATAAGCAGCTTAGACACTACTTTGATCTGTCAAGTTCTGCCCATTTTGATCAATCACTAAAACAGGAGGTCAAGCTAGGAAATGAGAGTGCCTCATTTGGGGTGTAAAATGTCCTGGTAATGCTACCAAGTTTGTTAAAGAATGACAAGTTTCCTGAATTAAACATTTCTCTAATAAACTGTATTCTGTGCAGGGTAAGGACATATTTCTCTGAACTGAGAGCTTCTTCTCATGCATACTTTAATTTTCTGCAACTCCTGTGCCTTGTCCTCTACATTGCTTGTGCTGAGACCCAAGTGACAGGAATTGGATTGTGCCACATAAGCCTCTGTAGTACTTTCTAGATTAAAATTATTAGCAGAAAACTAATTCAGAAATATTAAAAGCAGCTGTGCCCCAACTATTTTGAGTACCTACTTGTTAGCTTGTGTTGCTTTGTTGTTGTTTTTACCATATTTGTGTTGCAATCAGAGATGTACCACAGGATTTTCCAGAAACGTGTTCTCCTTGAAATTTCACTTGTAGTGAAGTAAAAAGGTGTGGGCTGGCTATGTAGAAGACATAAATAGTCGTGGCTGTATTGCTGCATATATGGCTTTATAATGTCATTATAATCCCTTCTTGCTTCAGAACACTTCCAATTTATCTTTTTGATTGTCCAAGCCATACCAAAGAAGCTTTCATACCTTTAGCACTTCATTGGTGCCTAATGTAGCTGGTTCGTAAGAAAAACGCAGATCTGGAGCTGCCCTCTGTATGGCTCATCACCTTTGATGTGGACAGGAAACAGCAGACAATCCCAAAAAAGACATTTGAAAAAAGAAAAATGCATGAGTTCTATTAAATCCTCTGCACAGCTTCATTTTTCATTTCCAGAAGGCTGACAGGGCTCTTATAAAAATTCTCAATGCAAGGCAGGCATTTTCATCTCAGCAAAAGGCACCACAACATTTTGCAGTGATGGAAGTACTGACGCAGTCCTAGCTGTAATATTAACCTGACAGCAAGCTGATTAGTTTGTACGAGCATTTACTTCTTAACTATAACATTTCAAATTAAAAAAAATAAAAGAATTGAACTGAAACAGTGAAAATATGCTCATTATTATTATTACTTAGGCTTAGTGGGTAGTCAAACTAAAACTAAGTAGGTTTTGATTGTTTCATAGTGTTTATTTGCTTAGATGCAGGGCAGATTTACCGTAGAAAGTTTTGATGGTACAACTATACAAAATAATATTTAAAAAAAAACCTGTGATCCTTTCCTAGTTTTAAGAGCATCTTGGAAATAGGATTTATACTGTTTCTTAGAGACAAGTGAGCCATATAGCAAAAGGATGTTTCTTTCAGCTTAATTGCACCTATAGTAGTGCTCTTTACTGAGAGAGTAGTATGCAACTAAAATTGCATTCTAAGTAATCAGAGTAATAGTCTGTGGTTCAGCAAGAAATGCCTTCTTTTAGAAAACAAAGAGCAGATCAGCAGCTGTGTTCTTTTATCTGCACCACGTACAGAAGCTGTAGCTTTCTAGTGGCCATGTGTCCATCTCATCTGTAATTCTTCAGGAAAAAATGACCTTGTTGGTCAGTGTCTTATGAGGTGCTTAATAGAAAGCATTTCTTATCATACTGTCGTACTATTCCTGTAAAACTAGAAGATAATAGCTTTTTAATAGCTTAAACTACTTTCTCTTTCCAAGATTATTTGCATCCTCATGTCTCAAGTTCTGAGCAAATGTTTGAAATTCTAGTAAGTCTATGATAGTGAGCAACCAGTATTTTTAGGACCAGTTCAAACTTTCATTCTATAATAAAACAGACAAGTCTGCATTTAAGAAATCTGTAACAAGTAATGAAGTAGACTGAATCCAAATAATATTGTGAACAACACTGGGTTAGAAAAAGGAAGTGAGTTTAATACTGGGGGAAAAAAACATTGATGCCGTAATGGGGCTTTGAAATCAATTCTGGGAGCGATAAGAGAGTGCAGAAAATAGTAGAGATATTGGAGAATAACGTCTTTTCAAGATAAAGCCATTTCCTTAACTGTGTTTATGATTCCTAAGCATGTCAGTGTCAAAGATCAACAGAGGATACAGATTTCTGTTCCTTCCAGTGAAGGAAAATGCTCCTGTTTTTCAGCTTAGAGTCACTCTGGAGTGATAGGTAATACACTGGTTCTGATAAAGTATGATTAAATTTATGTGCCCTGGTCTCATCTGTAGAGCACGTGTATTCAAGAGAGGGCTGATTTAGTAGGTCTTTAAAAAATAATGGTTATAATTGTGCAAAATCAATTTCATTATACTATAATTCTACCCTGAGCATAGTGATTATGATAGAAGCTGGACTGGCAACGTCAAAATCTGTGCCCAGAATAGCACCATTTGTTCATAGTCTCCTGACAGCTTCAGGGACAAAACTGCAAGAGTAAGTTCACTCTTTACTCTGAGTCCATAGATTATTCCCTCAGACAATGAAAGACATGTCATTGTGATAGTGGTTTTTATCATATGGACATCTGTCCTGCTGGAACTGCGATGGGGCTACTGACTAATTTCAGATAAACTACTGCAGCCACCAGCTGATAATGACTTCCAGTTGCTGTTGACCTTGGCCATAGTTATAGCAGTGACCTAGAAGAAATGAAAGGCTCTGTGTCTCATTACCAATCCCCTGAACTGTCAAGAACCATTATCTTATGGAGAAGTTTCTCCTTCTGCAAATAATATTCAGACTTGCCTTTATGCAGAAGGGAAAAAAAAATCACTCTGCTCTTTTCAGATGTTTGAAAAGTCTCTGGAAGGGTTCTTGTAGCTCTTTTATATTGGTTTAAGGAGGAATTTATGTATTTCTCTCGAAGTTCTTCTCTGGGGTACATGCAACTGTCACCTTTTAAAGTCCTTAGCCTGTTTTTATTGAGTTCCATAAGAACCGCAGGCTTTGACCTTAGGTCAGTGTAAGCTGGAGATGATAATTTATTAGGCCATTATACATAGCTAAGGCAGTCAGAAGTTTTCTCATAGTAACTGTGTCCCTCTCCAAAAAGAGGCGCTCATCTCTCCTAATAACCAGACTGGCTGAAGGAAGCACCAACAATGCTTCATTCAAGAATTGCATCCCCTGGATTTTTCTGTGAGAAGGCAGACTGCAGGCTCTTTGAACAGGCTGGAGTGTTTCTCATAGCACACTTTTTGTACTGAAGCAGATTCCTCTTTTCTTGTCCCAGCTACTGTGTTAAAACTTCTAGCATGTCAGCTTCCCGGTAGCTTGGCTGTGCCTTTCCCAAGCTACGACATGAGGAAAACCAGTCATCCCTTTCTTACAAGGCTCCATAGCAGGTGGGCAGCCACGGTACCCCGTGCTCCTTCCAGCTCAGGCGTGACTGCTCTGTCAGGTGCCCACAGAATGGCAGGAGGAGTTGGCAAGGTACTGAAGGGCACCTAGCCACCCCACAGGTCCTTAGAAGCTCTGGTATGGCCTCCTCCTAGCCTGTATTTGATAGCCCTATGTGCACGGTGCCTGTGCTTGCAAGCTGCTCCCCGTACAGAGCAAAACAGTGCCTCTGCCCCACCCCCACCCCAATCCACACAAAGTCTGTTCCTTTAGTTAGCCATACAGGCTTTGGCCTCATTCCACATAGCTACTGTCTTATGAGTGTGCGCATTTAGTGGGGAAGAGCTGGGGTGAAAGCCAGTGTTTATGAAAGGCAGGTGGGGCACCATCACCCTCTAGCAGAGCACAGTGCTACATTATTGAATTTGCTCTCTGTTGCATATTCTAAATATTTAGAATATAGTGCTTTACCAGTGTTGCACAGCCCCCAGAACCAATCAGTTTTTCTCTTTCCTAAATTAAAAAAGCTTTCTTTATCAAAGTTGCTTTAAAATAACTTCTATTTCTTTTCAGACTGTTATTTTTTGTTTTCTCTTCATAATCTTTTTTTCTGAATGGTGAGGTATTTTTAATTAAAGCTGTTTCTGTATGATCGTTGCTCAGCACCCAGAGCACTTTGGTGAGTTTGTAATAGGTTGTGATTTGACAAGTAGCTTTCTTCTTTTCTGCTTTCAAACTGGGTGAACAAACATATCCTGAATTAGTATTGAACTGCTGGCTGAGCTTGTTTGGAGAGGAGGGGAAGAGCCTGGATGTTGTTTGCCAAGAGTCATTAGAAGTTTATTTCCACAGATACTGTAAATGCATTATATAGTCCCTGGAAACATTCAAGCCATCTAATCGCTTCCACGTCTGTCTCTTGACCGCTTGCCTACATGAACTAAACACATTGAAACTAGCCTACCCACTAATACCTGTTGCTCATCTCAGTACTTTCTGCTTTACCAAAGATTCAGAGTGGGATGATTTAAAATTCACTTTTTTTTTTTTTAATAAAATGAATAAAACTAAAAAACATGAACATCCTATTTTAAACAACTTAATCCAGCCTTATCCTCCCAGTATCTCCATGGGGATCTAAGGTAGCATTAGAGTTTCCTTCTTAGGAGTAGAGCTTGAGTGTTTCAGTGGCTTGTCTTGTGAGGCTGCAGGCAAATACTGCATTTTATGGGGTGAGAATTGGGTTCGTCAGTTATGCATCTGTCCATCGCAGCACCTCAGTTAATATTTGTTACCTGTCTTCTTCACTGAGTTAAAGATTACCCGTTTTCCAGACAGATCTTTACAGATCCTCCCACCAAGCAGCACAGTAGAAATTGCTGAAATCAGCCTTCCCCCTTCAAAAAAAAAAAACAAACCATCAGGACCAGACATTAATCAGTGCCTAGGGAAGCATGTGGTGTGTAAGGAAAGGCATCCTCTTTTTTTTCATTATATTATGTGGTTGTTAGCTAAAAACAAAATTATGTCATCTCGTTCTTCTTTGAGTCCCCAGTTTTTTGAAGGTTAATAACACAAGCAAGAGAAGTGCTAGATTCTCTGCAAGTTTCTAAATTAAGCTATGGTTATTGCACAAGGTTATCACACGAAGTATACAAAATTATTTCAGCTACAACTGTGTTAATCCATGTTCAGTAAAGTGAGAACACTTCCAATTACTTGGCATTTGCTACTTAATTCTATTTTTTTCTCATTTCTGTAGGACAAAACTTTGTTCCATCCGGTAAGCAGCAGCTGCATAGATTGCAACCCATCTGAAAAGAAGATTTTCATGAACAGATGTGACCCTTTATCTGAAACTCAACAGTGGGTTTTTGAACATATTAATATGACTGTTTTAGAAAAATTTAACAGCAAGGCCAGTTCCTAGGGAAAATAAAAAAACGAACACACCCAGTAACACACAGCCTGCAGACTACGTTTTCGACAGCATCTGGGTCGAAGGAGTCAGGAATTAAATTTCCTAGATCCAGGAAGTCTGCTCTAAGGATTAAGAAAATGCCCCAGCAAGAGCCAGCAGGCTGTCCTTGAGGATGTACAGTATCTGAAGAACTTGGCTAGGAGCCTCACCGGATGCTGCTGAGAACTTCAGGCTGAAAATTCCCTTGCTGGTCAAGGGAAAATTTTGTTTAAAAACTGTTTAAAAGTACTCCAAGTTAATAAAGTAAAACAAAACTCTAGAGTTTCTCAGGTCCAATCCTGCTGTAGTGAGTAGTTCAGAACAGATGCTATGATTTGGGGTGGGTACGTGGTGTGCATGACGGCTACAGGAACCTGAAGAAATCCCAGGTTTGAGAACTAAACATGCCGGTGGAAGAATAATGGTGTCCCAGCGCTCCCTAGACAAGATAAATGTTCTGTTGATATTCTCATAATAAAAGGTCGGGTTAAGCAGGTTTAACCCTCGGAACTGCTGCAATTAATTTTAAATACCTCCCTTTTACATTCCATTCATTACCAAAATAGGAATGGTAGAAATCTTAGGGTCTAGAATTACACTGTAGTGAAGCATGAAACGATCTGTAAGGTTTTGCCCTCACATTTCTTCCCTTCAGTTGAGGAAAAATAACATAAAGCAATCAAATTTCTATACGTGGTATATTTAGCAGTTGTGATTCAAATCCTGTTGTCACACATGGTGAGATTTTTTTCGGTGACAAACATAACAGCAGATGCAACATAATAGAAGGCCTGTGGACTAGCTATCTTTCCTAAGGTAGAATCCTTACCAAAGTATACATTAAGTTAAAAATAGGTTGAAAAAATCATCATGAGGGCAGGAAATAATTGCATACTGCATGCTGAACTAGGTTAGTCAAATTAACGTTGGTACACTGCCATCACCTAAAAATGCGCTGATTCTCTGTAGAGCAGCTTGAAAGATCTTGCAGAAATCATGTGGTGTTCTTGTCAGATATAAGAGGAGAGAAAATTTGACATGAAGCTAGCTGGGTGGTTTTAGAGTTCCTGATGAATTCCGTGATGGAAACCTAAGCTGTCAAGTGAATGGTCTGCAGATCTCATCATGGAGGAAAGGAGGAATGCAAACAAGTTACACATGGCAATATTTTGGTGCTTTGGGCACAGATACAGTTCAGATTCAGACAGACTTCTGTCACTCTGACAGGCATTATGGCACATGGTGTCCTTCAGACCCATTGAGCTGTTCTCATGAGAGGCCTCTAAAATTTATTTGAAAGGCCTATGGTTCTTCTCAGAAGGAATCAGTTAATACTAGTATGTGGAACATAACTAACGGGTTTGGGATTTTCTAGGTGAGAGCATGTGTATAGGTGTATCAAATAAGTATGTGGATTGCTTTTGTTTGAAAGGTGTTTACAGACAAAAGCAGCATAAATGTGGATAGATGACAGTTCCCCAGAGGTGGTTATAATAGTGCCGTCAGGTTCCAAAAATATCATAAGGAATTAAGTTGTTTAATCTGCATGCTGGAGAAGTGGATGACTAGCTGAAATACTGGTGTGTAAGCTACTGTGTTTTGAGGCAGAAGGGCAAATATGTTTTGTGTATAGATCCTTACTCTGTATTTATGCTCAAAGAGTGTTGATTGCATCCAAAGGATGGTTCTTGTACCAATTAGTGTACACTATTTTATGACAGCACCTTGTAGTTGCAGATTAAAAATTGTATTAACCTAAAATTGCTGGTTATAGGAACTGTTTAGGAGGGGAATGAGATCTTGAAGCATTTAGGATGCATGCACTTGGATGCATCCATGCATTGAGTAATTGCTGTAAGTTAGTGAAGATATCCTTCAATTAATCTGAAAGAAATGACTGTAGACATCATTTTATGATTTTAAAGCAAAGGAACTTGCTTAGGTATTGTTTAAATTTAATTGTGGAGCACTGAAGGATGGAGGTAGCAAGGCTATTGTGGGGATATTTAGATAGCTATCAGTACACAGAAGCAGTCTGGACACTGCAGGCTGTCACCCTTCTTGGATACAGAGCTTGTAGCATCATCATTTATTTTGCAACCTGGACATGAGAAATGAGGATTTGGAAAAAGAATAAAATGGGTTCCTAAAACATAAATTCAGTCCTCAGGCTGGTGATTGAAACTGGCCCTAAACTGTCAAAGTCCCTTATGCCCAAAATAGAGAGGCAAAGGAGAATTGCTAAGCCAGCAAAGCAATTTGTAATATGCACAGATGGGTAGGGTTATATCATTCAGCCTCTGCCTGCATCTCGGTGGTCTGATTTTGAAATGTCTAATGGGAACTAGACTGCTGCTGGGGCAGAGATCTTCTATGCCTTTTACAACCCTCATTAATTAATATTGCACAGCATCCTGCACTGCCAAAGGAAACCTCTCCGTTACTCAGCTGAACAGTGATTGTAAGCTCTAGTAGTCCCAGTCAGGTTACAGTCTGTCTGAATGGGATGTAGATGTTTTGGAAAAATCTGTTCTACCTATCGTTTTCAGTTTTTATAGGCAAAATATAAGAAAAGATATATTAGAGTTTTTTGTATGTCAGCAGCGAGCAGCTTTTGGTTAATCCGGAAGTATAAAGTTTATGTGAAGGTCCAGATCTTGAAAAACATTTAATAACTTGCCACAGTGTGGTATTAACACACACACATACATATACATGTATGTATACTTGACTAGTGGAAAAAGGCAGATGGAGGAGACATTTGTTCTCACTTCATGGACTGAGATTTCAGGTATTTATTACAACCAAAACTGCACAGGAAGGAAAGGAAGGAAAAAGGAAGGGAAGGAAGGAAGGATAGCGATCAGTATCTTAATAGAGAAGATAGTTATTTCACTGTTTTCAGTTTAAGCAGTTTTCTTTTTTAAAAACAGAAAGAAAAGAGCTCGCATGCAGGTTCTCCATAGGCAGCTGTATTTCTCCTGCTGAGCAGAGAAGGTGGCCCTAGGGACAGAGTTTTAGAGCTGTGCTCCTGTCGCATTTGGGCTGATGGATTCACAAAATGGTTATGACTTGCTAAGCACAGGCCTCCTTCAGCAGAAAGCGTTATGAATAATAAATAATCATCCCTACCTCTAAATTAAATTCTGTCTTGAGTGTTCTCCAAAGCTTTCCACTGATAACAGCATTTCATGACTAATTTAGCATTCAGAATTTCTTTAAGTCTTCCAGCAACCTTATCTTTTTCTACTCAACGGACATCCGAGCAAGTAAAAAGATAGGATGGACAGATATATTTTTCCTGCCATATTTAACCGGAAGCATTTAACTTCAATCTACATTCCTTACAAAGAATATGAAACTTCTGTACAGAAAGGTGTTTAAAAACTACTACTTAGTGCACAAGTAGCACTAAGAGATAATTTCTATGAAATTCCAGCTCGTGATTGGCTTCAGTTTTTCCACTGTTTGTTTTACAGCTTAGAGGAATTAAATCAATACACCCAAAAAGATATTTGTGTTTAAGAGTTCATCAGCACCTACCCTAAACTTTTCCCACTTAATGCTTTCTGACTCTTTTAGATGTCAACAAACCACTACTACTGGAGTTTGTAGCAACTGGAAAAGTAGCATAGACACCAAGTGCTATGAAAACTCTAAAATCATTTGTGTTTCCCTGTGCATATTCCAAAATCCAAACTAAGCAGAAACCCTTGGCGAGGGAGAGAGGATGAGTGGGAAGCAGCATTGTGCAGAGATTTGACCTTATTTCAGGAAAATGACATCATTTGAGAACAAATGTTTCTGCAACATTATGGATACTTTAACAATATAATGCATACTTCCTGAGTGTTATCGGTTTATAAATAAATGGGCTGTAGCTGCTGAACTAGGTCATCCTCATGATAAAGATAGACTAGGCTTGAAAGGAAGCACAAGTGCTTAACAGCCTTTGATTACTGGCAATTTAGCAGACATCAAGTCTCTGTGACCTCAGTGAAATTGGATGCCACAGAAGATCGCAGAAGAAATGTATATAAATAACTTAACCAAACCTATTCTATGGGTGGCACCCCTGTAACAGTGGATGTCACCTTTGCTTAAAAATAGATAAATATTATAATCAGAACTAATTTACAATTTTACTGCCAATTTCTGCAATGAGCTGGGTAAGTGGTGGCCTTCCAAGCCACCCAGACAGAGTAGGAGGAAGTGCTTTGGGAATACAGCTCCTGGGAGGCCACCACCTTGGGTACAGCCTTCTCCTGCTAAAGAACATCAGTCTTTAGTGCTGTTGGTCCAGCATCTTTCTAGGGAACATAAGGTGTACATTAAAAGAAGAATACGATGACAGAATTTTTAATCCATCAAGGTCATTAGGTAAAAACATTTCAAAACACTTGAAAATAAAACGCTGATCTGAAGTAGCTTTTTTATAGCTGGCCTTGAGTATATGAGATTAATGAACTCATTAGTGTAACTCCCTTCCAAATCTGTTCCATACATTCTCTTAGAAAGAGAACAGAGGTACTGAGGTTCTCTAACATCATGTTCTGGAGACCTTGCAGTATATGAAAGTAAATTTTGGAAGGTCTTTAGAATATTATATCAGGTATATGCAAAAAGGTAAGAACAACAACAACAAAACAAATAAACAATAACAGCAACAACGACAACAAAAAAAACTGACTTCTTAAGATTTTGCTGGACTTCTTGTTCTAAAATAGTATTCACTGACCAAAAAATTTTAGATGAATAAATAATACAGTTTAGTAGCAGTGCTTAATGCTTTCTCATTTAGATTTCTACTCTTAAAGATATATACATATATATATATATATAATTCTAGTTAATATAGTTAGTTGCTGATAGTTATTTTGTTGTTATTTTTTAGCTACACATAATACATAAATCTGCCCTGAAGTGTCCTCTAAACTCATTTTTTTTTCTTATTATAATTCTGAATGCATTGAACTGAGAATAATCTAAGCAGAGAAAAGACCTTTAAGAACTGACATCTTACAAACCTGTGTGGAAACAAACAGTGAGAAAGCATAGATGGAAATGAACTGAAAAACGCATCACATTCCCAAAGCTTCAGCAGCATTCAGAAATTGTGTTCATTTTGTGTGATGGCTCAGTATCCTTTCAGTGCATCAGTAATATCACTAGTATTACCCTTGCATCAGGATTTCTGAAAATGATGTGCTATCATTTGGCACAGCAGATAGACAGCGCACTGCAGAGAAAAAGTCACTTTGTTGAAACAGTTCCTAAAAGATCCCTTTCAAACATTGCAGCCTGGGATGTCTTCAGAGCCTTAGCTAATTATGAGATTCCCATTTTCTTAGGTTTTGTTTTGTTTGATTGCTTGTTGCTTTTTATTTGTTTGTTTCTTTTACAGGACCACACAGTACACTGGCACAGGCTGCCCGGAGAGGCTGTGGAGTTTCCTCTTTGGAGATCTCCAAGAGCTGCCTAGACACAGGCTCGGGCCCCAGCTATGGGTGGTCCTGCTGGTGGAGCTGGGGTTGGAGCAGAGGGACCCAGAGGGCTCAGCCAACATTAGCCATCCTGAGATCCCCAAGGGCCTTCATGAAAAAAGTGCTGACAATAGGGGAACATAGAGGACGTGGGTTAAAACTAATAAAAATGTATGGTTGCCTAAAGATATCAAGTCCTTGGCACTGCTGAGGATGTTATTTATGCACAAAGATAAATCTGTTTCTTCTGTGTGGCTGTTGTAGATGCATCTCTCCCAGGAAAACACGAATGGGAAGGAGCCACACAGCAGAAAAGCCCTTATGTAGCAGTGAGCACAGAAAGAGTCACAGTGACCTTTTGTTGAGAAGCAGATGAATAGGGTCTTAAGAGTGGTATCACATAAGGGATGTGAAATGAGCTGCAATGTGACAGGTCTGGTAAGCAATGCTATCTAAAAGACATTAGGACATGAGAAGGGAAAACTTGGTCCTCATTAACCTTTGCCCTTATTAGCTTTGGCAGTACCCCTGACCCTTTGTTAAGGTATTAGTTGATCTAATTAAGTTAATCCTTCACCCTGGCCAGCAAATGACCCAAGCTGGAAGGAATCACAGCCCAAGCAAATTTTTCTTGGTCAGCTTGTAGCATCTGATTGACACAAATGCTAGGCAGTTTAGTCAAAAACCCCGACTGGCACCAAATCTAAAACAGTATAATCATCCTGAAAGATCCACTGGCCCTTTATGTCCTTCTATGAAAAAAAAATATTTTATTTGCTTCAAGGAGCGACTGATGGTAATGATCCTAGATTATGAAGATCAGGAGTAATGAACTTGCACAGAGGTGAAAGGCCAAATGTGCAATTATGATATGGTGTTTTAATTGAGAAAGGATGTAGGAAGTAGTTGGTACAAGGGAAGGAGCAGGAGTCGAGTTTATTTCTGGGTATGTAGGAAGCATGACCTGCAAAGGTCAGCCATGGATAACTTTGGGTACCTCTTCATACCAGTGCTTGCATGTTTATTTCCATTGCAAATGTTCAGGAATTGAGAAGTAATCACTCCCACCTCCTCCCGCAAAGGACTTGAATTTAGAAGAAAGAACTTTGTAATCTGAAACATACTGATCATGTGATATGTGAGTGTAGCTACAGCGAAGTTTTGCTGGACACCAAGACAGTGTTGAGTTTTCCACCAAAGGTACGTGTGTATATTCCCAAGGATGCTTTGGGAATAGAAGCAGAACATGATGGTCACTGCTTTAATTCAGTTTAATATTTCTCTACATCTCAGGCTGTTTTGAAACACAATAAGTGGTTAACTAAATTGTCAAGGAAATATCAACCCAGGTGAGTACAAAGTAGCGCTGCCTCCACCCAATGTGAATCAAGGTATTTCATGTTCCTCTTCAAACATTGCATAGAACTCCTAAACATAAGTAACACTATTACTGTGCCATCATGACACTTTGCAGCATTTACCTCTTCTTTAGCAATTTCAGTTATTTTCTTCATTCTTTATCCTATTTAGTCTTGCCTCTGACTCCTCACCTGCAGAATTTTGCCAGAATGACAGTCTTTCTTTCCTTCTTTCTGGTGTGTGTGAGGAGGTGTTCAGCTATTGTAGACCCCTTCCTCAAGATAACAGTGATCAATGCTGCTTTGTTCGTGCCCTGGCAGAGCTGTGTACCCTTCTGCACTGGGTACACCTCTGATGTCAATGCGCAGAATGGTACTGGAGTAGAAGGAAGGGGTCCTGTCCTTATGGATCAGTGTCTCACTGCAAGTTTTGTCCATGCTGGAAATGCACAGGCAGACAAATGTCCGTTTACCTTCTGCAAGGGAGAACACTCCACTGGCAATCAACTTTCTTACTCATCTTTAAAATTCAGTGTTGAAGTCAGAAAGGGGATTATATAAGACCAGAAGTATCTTGTTCCATTAATGTACTTGTTACAAATGTTCAGAAGCAGCAGAACTTAAACTTTGCAAGTAGGTTTTAACTCGTGATTATCCATCCTAAGCTAACATAGATACAAGAAACTGGGTTATAATTCCATCAAATTAAAATGTGGTTTGTATAAGCCATCAGGGAGTTATAACAACTTTAATTGAAGGCATTATTCCAAATGTAAAATTGATCTGTAATCCCTGGTGAATACATGATAGAAGTTCACCTTCAGTTGGGATGGAGAGATGCAGAGTGGCTTTTATTTTTACATAAAACCACAAGTAGAGAGAGACTGTCCAACATGCAGCAACTCTTGCTTTTATCTGTATAGAGTTTCAGTTTATTCCCCAATAAGTTAGCAAAGGTCATATATATGGAGAAAGATTTCCCATGATACTCATTATCAAATCTGCACTTGCAGAGATGGCAGTAAAACATCATTTTATTTCCTATTAGCAGAAAATCCTTTCATTTGTTTCCTGTTTGTGTTTATACACCCCTAGAGTCATTTATCTGTAACCAGAAAACATAAATACAAGTTTAACTCTGTCCCTTTGCTACACGAGTTCCTGGTGAATCAGAGTACCAGCGTGAATACTGTATTAAAGCAGAGTTGAAAGTACTGTCTGACAAGGAATAAGGATTCCTTATAGGAGAACGGTAAGCCTCCCTGAAGTTATATTTCCTTTATTCGTATAATATGAGCATTCAAATCACAGCCAGTGCTCTGCATTTAAACATATCATGGTAATCTGCACCTGGAACAATAATGATGCTTCATCAGGGCTCTGCTGCCAACTTTCTGTATGAATCTATGCACCATGGCTCTGTAAAACCATTCTTTGGAGTCGGGAGTCTTCAGTCACAGTTGTCCCTGCAAATGACATTTCTTCCAGCTTTGCCCTGACCTTATGTTTTCCACGTCAAATTCTGTTGGCCAAAGTAGCTTGGCATTGACCAGTTCTCCAGAAGGTTGCCAGATGATCTGCTTCACCTTGCATCTCCTAGTGCTCCATGGCAGTCCAGCCCAGATGGACACATATGTGGCTCACCAAGGATTAGATGTCAGAACAGAAATGTGTGGTCCTTTCTGAGCCTTTAAGATGCTTCTGTTTACCAGCAAGACTTTGTGATGGTCAGAGTGATTTCCAGGCACTTCTGTGAGTCAGCAGCCTTTCTTGCAGGTATCCTGCTAAATACCCACTTCTCTCATTTTTCTGAGAGCTTTTGCTTGCTGTTAAACAACCTTCAGGAAAAAAAGAACAACTCCTCACAATTCAGCTATTACAAACTAATTTTAAAGGACCAAGAAGGACTGTGGATAAGTTTATGTAATCTCTGCCCTGTGTGCTCATAGGCAAGGCAGCCAGTAAATGGTATGGTAGAGATCAGTCCACAAGAAGCAAGACAGAATTGTGTAATTTTCTGTTCTTTGGTAAGTTTGATTTAGGAAATATAGCTCTCCAGGAAGAAAAGAAAAAAGAAAGAAAGAAAAAAAAAAAGAAAATGGGGAAAATATTTTCAAGTTGTCAAGTATTATACAGTAGACTGCAATTAGTAATATATACATAATAATAGGTAAAATGAGAACATAAACTTCTGTGCTGACTAGTCTGAGATAGTTGGCTTAGTTGTTTTTAAACAACAGTGGTAGAAGCTTTCACCAACTTGTTGATGCATTAAAATAAAGTTTTTAAGACATACTTACAAAATTTACAGAGAGTACATGCCTGTAAATTACCAGACTGTAATTAAGATCCTGAATAATGGAATAAAAATTGTACACCTGTCCTATTTTATATTTGGATGTATCAAATTATGGAATACAAAGTAAAAGATTGCTGTAGAGCAGTAAAAAAAAAAAAAAAGACCATGATCTGAATGAATAAATACCTCTCAGAAATTACAGCATTAGTGTTTCAATTTGTTGTGCATCTGCTGCTGCTGAAATAACCTGCCATGCGTGCCAAGTGGGGGAAGAGCCAGGCAAGCTCGTTCAGAGGCTGCTTGCAGCCAGAGCTGCTCAGGGCCATAGGGCTGCTTGCTTCTCCCACAGCCTCAACCACACCAAAGCAGAAACCAAAATCTACCACATCACTGAAGAGTAGTGTTAGCTCTGGCAGTATCAGACCTTGAATACTTATTTAAATGAGGGACGAAAATAGAAATGTTTACAGAATTGTAACACATGCCATTCCTCAAGTGATAAATAAGGAAGCATAAAAAAAGGCAATGAAGATCTGATTCCAGTAAAAAGTGATGGAAAAAGAGACATACTTGTCCTTCTCCCACCACAAAAAATCAATTAAAAAAAAAAAAAAAAAAAAACTAGAAATTCCCAACTGATTCTTTTTTTATATTTTCAACTGGTAATATATAAAATATATCATCTTCCAATGTCATATTAAGCTATCAAAAGCAGGTAAACCAACACTGAAGAAATTCAGGAGTCATATACAAGAGCAACTAAAATCAATCATCTTCAAAGGGACAGAAAAGATGCTTATTACTTATTATCTGTCTTTCAAGGAATGAATTTGCTTTTCCATTTGCATTTCTACTTCAAGCTTGATTTTATGCATTCCCATATGCTTCACTTCTTCAGTACTGTACCTCTACACTAAAACTTTCTGATCTAAATTATTTCATTAAATTCATCCCTTTCATCCATTGCATATTTTTTATTTGTGCAAGCATCTTTCTGAGAGTACAACTGAAGTGAGCATAGCTTCTGAAGTAGTCTGTCAGAAATAGCAAATATAAGAAAAGCGTAAGTATGCAGTGGAAATTTGTGACTGTTCATTGTATAGATAGCTTAAAAGGCTGCTGCAGTCAAATGCAAGCTGAAGGCATCTCTAGCGGAAAAAAAAATACGAGATATCATTTTCCATCGAAGCTTCCCACCGAAACCATTCCTTAGATGAATTCCTTAGGCAGTTCTGAGCAAACTTTGGTAAATATCTCTCCAGAACAATCATAAACTGAAAGGATGTTAATAACAACAACAACAACAACAATTCTAGTGAGCGGGATTTTATGAGTAACAGAAACTCATATGAAAGCCCTAAGGATACTGGAGCAATTCCATTACAGGTGCTACTCTTTAGCAAGGGAACAACTAGGAACAAAGAAAAAAATATTATTAAAAGAACAATAAAGTGTTTTAGATACATCACAAACAATTAGCCATTAGTTTTAACGTAGCTTAAAGTTAAACATAGTAAAACAAGAGAGTATTCTCCCACTTGCATCGTTTAAAGTTCATAGTCGAGGGAAGTACTGTGTATTAGGAAAACTGAGAGCCTTGCGTGAGTTTTGTGTCAATTATCTAATTAACTCTGATTACATCAGATACAAACCATCAAGGAAAAAGAGCTTTAAAGAGCTCTTGCAGATAAGGGCACATCAGGAAAGTAACAAAATTTGAACTGGAGAAGGAAAGGAGAGAAAAAGGACTACACCACGCTCTGGTGTGCAGCAGAGGAACCAAATAGCAGCTAGTAGCTGCTGGTGCTTATTTACATAGTCCAGTGATGGGCTGAGCAGGTTTCTGATCTGACTCTTTTGTGTCAAGACCAAACTGTGGCATATGTGTTGCTATTGATCAAGAAGCAGAAGAGTATCCAAGTCTGGCTTCTGCCTCCTTGTCATCTTTCCTCCTCTGGCAGTGCCTGCAAGTATGTGAAGTTTGTCAGTGAAGTTATGAAGAGTGTGATGAATGTATATTCTAACTATAATTGTATCCTAGCTGAGCATGTGGGCAGCTCCTCAAGGAAGAGGAAGTCTGTTCCTCCAGGGGTCAGCAGCAGCAGCAGCTATGTTATTTCAGCCTTCAGATACAGCTTCACATTTGCAGCAGCTGTTCACAAGCACTTTGCCGCCCACATCCTGAATTTCCATCCTTAAAACTTGTGATACCACTAGCTCGTGCAGTAGCTTCACATGCTAGCTGCCTATTAGCTCAATGGCAGCACTCACATTCCCCTGAATGTGAATCCCAGCCCAATTCTGATAAGTGCCACCTGCCTGTGCAAGAGGGTGCTTGGTGGGGTATTCGTGTTTGGATCACTGTGTAGCTGGACAATCTTTTATGATTTTTGAGGTAAGGGGAAAAAAGTATATTTTTGTTTATTTAACTCTGCCTGATTGTATGCTTACATGATATTTACTAATGCCTCCTCTAAGCATGTCTCCTAATTTAGATCTAATAAACTTCTAGTTTAAGGAAATGCTAGAGTAAACTTCCATGCTGGCAGGTGAAGGTAGAACTGATGTACAGGAGAAGAGCAATGCCCAACACGTGTGCATACAGATGAACAAGAGCCAGGAAAGAACATCCAGGGCACTGAGCCCAGCAGTGGCACGTGGCTGGCTTGGTAGCTATTGCCCAAACTATGCCAGAGGATGGGCTGCTGTGACAGGATTTCTTGGTTGTCCTCCTCTTCTAGAACTTGAACTGAAGCACATAGTCAACTATCAGTGAATATCCCCTGAAGCACCTCCCTAGGCTTCCTCCCATGTATTCTTGGTGATCCAGGCAGGTCCATGCTAGCATTGACTGGTCCATCAGTACAAAGGGGCTGCAGTTAGAGTTAATTGGTGTCATCTGAGCCACCCCACATTACCCAGCTCCTCCACTGACCATCCCAAAGGGTATGTAAAGCTTTTACAGACTTGTTCTCTTTTTTCTTGAGCTTTTTTGTTTTAGGGGCTCGTGCTTGTGTCTCCTGATTAATGACCAGCTGTGGCTCCACTACTTTCCTGCTAAGCAATCTGCATCTGAAGTCCTCTGAGAAGGTGCATCCTCAGCTCTCCAAGCACTGAGACTTGCAATCAAAAGGATACAAAGCCAGTCCCAAATCAGGTAAGTAACTTAATTATTTATTGTTGTCAGATCAAGTGTCAGTACTGTAAACGTGTTTACAAGGATATTTGAAACAGTTGTTGCTGAGATATGAGAGCAAGTACTACCAACCTATGAAAAAACTTGTCAGGCCAAGAAGGAAGGCTGGGCAGACAGGGAAAGGTAGGGAAATGAAGTTGCAATCTGATCCATGGAGAGTGCCAATGTTATTGCTGCTAAGAGTTTATGAAGGTTGGACCAACAGGGGATGCTAGCTGATTGCCATGTAAACCTCAAATAACCATGGAAATAGGCCTATAAAAACCTACAGCAGGCTACATTTAATGGCTTGAACTTATTTTTTCTAAATAGGATTCTAAATAGACTAAATAAGCTTCTTAATAGATCTGTGCCCCTGACCTTTTTGGAGGCCCAACCTGCTTGTCAGGGCTCTAGCTCAAGAAGCTGGAGCCTGCTTTACCCACTTGCTGGCCTCTTGGCAAGAAGGAAAGTGTGACACGTGCCTTGCTGAGCAAAGCAAAATGGCATTGCTGCCCATCCCAGCCATCTGTCAGCATGCCCAGTGCTATTTGTGTCATTGCTGCTCCACCACCATTTCTGCAAAGATAAGGAAAAAAACACTTTTCTTGCACTAGAGGCAATATAAGCAGTATCTGAGTCTGATAAGAGATGTGGCACGGCCTAGGTATGCAAGTATTTCTCATGGAACTTATTGGACGTAATTAGAGGAGGGTTTGCTACTTTGCTAAAAGCTCTGATTATCAATCCTGCCTGCTCCGTCTTTCTGACATAACATACCTTTTGAATTAGGGAATTCAAATTACTAAAGGAGCTCATTTCATTTTAGGAAGAAGGAATAAATGAAGAAAAAAAAGCAGACATTTTGTGTCCTTTGAACTATCCAGTTTTGGTATTGGGAGTGTTGCTGAGTTTTTGTTCTGTGTGAGAAGCCTTCTTCTTTCATCAGTCTTTCATCTGCGTTCTTACTGAGACCTTCTTCACCTTGAGCACTCTTAAAAGGCTGAAGTTTTGCTAATTCTCAAGACAGGATTGTTAATAAGGATATGAAGAAGCTAAGGAAAGTTTAGCCACAAATAGAGTCTATAATGTTTTCAGTTCTCTGAAGAGAACCCATCCATATAAACCTAGAATAATGTTTCCCTTACAAAGCACAGGTCTGAAGCAGTGTAAGCCAGAAGTATTCTATTATTTGTCTTCCACAATATTCTTGGTGGCTGATCGCTGTGGTTGGCACATACAAAAACTATTGCTTTTTTTTTTTTTAATCCTAAGTGCTACACCAATAATAAAGAAAACAGTTTGCATTTCAGATGAAGAGGCAATAACGTATCACAAAATATTTACTTTACCCAGAAGAGCAGCAATTTACAGACAATTTAACAGCAATTTGACTTTTTTGTGTATATATTTAAAGCTTGCAGCGATGTTTTCACACTAAGGTTTTCATTTGTGCATTAAGTAATTTTCTTTAAGGCTTAGAATTTGATCTGGTAATATGTTTGAATTTAAATTCTCCCAAAGCTAATAGTGGTCTAGTACTGAGGTATTTATAGCTCATGGCATGCAAGCTATGCTTGTTTTGTTGAATTTTTATTGTTATTGTTGGGATTTTTTTGTGGACTTGTGGTTTTTTACATGTATGTATTTTTTTATACAGATTGCAGTCTTTATTCACTTTTCTGGGGAAGTTTAACAGTATAAGCTTGTAAGTTTTCTGCTTTAAATTGAGGTAGAAAACCTAACCTTTTTACCTGGTACCACAACTGTACTATAGACTTCTCCTTAAGCTTAACTAATGGTAGTGTCAGCAGCTGTGTACCAGGATCAAATACTGCCTCACTCAGATGGCAGCTGTCCTATCAGCAAAGCCAAACTTCAGCACAACCACCTGGGCTTAGTTTTGTGCAGGCCGTCTGTAGAGCTGAGCACACACTACCATCACTCTTGCAGTCTTCAAAGACAACATTTTCCTGGAGAGTGTCACTGGAGGACTGGTTTCCATGCAGCATCGTGGAGCTAGTGGAGGATGAGGGTGGGAAACTGTTGTGAGCTTCACTGTTGTGTTGAATCACAGGCTTGCACTCCATATTGAAAGTAGTTAAGTGCAGCACATTTTCCACAATGGGCTTTGACAGGTGTATTGTACTTGGAAGGCTGGCAATATCTTTGGTTCCTTGGTGGCAGCTTCAGAATTTCTGGAGCTTAAAAGCATTTTATTCAGCTCTGAAGTTCTGCATTTATTTTTCCAACTCTGTTTGTTTTGTTGCATGCTAGTGTTATCAAAGCCAAGAGACATAGTCTCACAACTGACTTCATTTCATTCAGTGATAATAAAGTTTTGGCTAGTTATTTCCTGACTTCATAGTCCAAGGAAGAACATGAACCCTGAGGAAGTAACTTGTTGTAATCCATGTTTCTAATCTTAAAAAGAAAAGCAAAATTGGAATAATAATAATAAAAAAAAAATCATTAAAATTTAACTTTCCTGCTGAATTGCGGTGTATTTTCTCCATAGTATGTAAAACATTCCTTACATTGCATTTGAGCTTATCTGAAGAGTGAAATCAGTTTTTCTGTGGTAAAATTTGTTCTTGCTTTCCTGAGAGCCAAGCAAACATGTACTTAGGCAAGCAGCATTTGATACCCAACGAAAGTAAACAACCTGTGGAATTCCAAGAGGAAATGTCTCATGGAACAGCAGGCCCTGCTTGGCTCCTTTCTGAACCCTTCAGGCCCTCAGCAGCTTCAGTGTGTGAGGGAGCATGTCCCTGGTGCAGGCCTCAAGCTCCCAGTATGAGCTCTACAACCCACTTGAAGCTCTTTCATCCAAGATCTAATTCATTCCTTAGCCCCTGCATTAGGGCTTTTCTTGCAGAGCCTCTTTGGCTTTTTCTTCCATCTCATCCATAGTTTTATTTCTCAGCTACACCCAGCAAGGCTCACTTGATTCAGGTTCCTGTTCTGCTTTGGAGGCCTCTCTTGATGGAGAAAGCCCACACACAGTTTCTTGGTGCATTTGAAGCTCAACAGAGACAGAAAAAAGATATCACTGCTGTCAAAGCTTTGCTGGCTGCAATTGGTTATGGTCCAGATTTGGTGCAAAATCAAAGAACAAAGGTGCAGGTGTTGAGAGGAAAGCAATGACAACAGGAAATGCATTTACAGCCTGCAATATTTTAAATCCTGTTCTGAGTGCTGAAGAGCCCCTCCACAAGCATTCTTTATTACAATAAAGCAGAGACAAAATGAGTAAATCATAAAACTTTATTGCTAGCAAGGAGGAATTGTTCATTTGATATCCGGTATTAAAGGAAATTAAAGTGCAAATAAATACCACCATAGTACATATTGATTTTTCTTTAAAACATGATGTTACAGCAAACAGGACTCAGAAACTGGCTTTCCTCCACCAGCATTAAAAATTAAGATCTTCAGTAAAAAAAAAATTAATGCTCTAAGACTGTAAGGTATAAAAACACTTCTGCTTCCATGTTTGCTTTCCTTCCCTTGATATAGGGGTGCTAATTAGTCATTCTAGACTGTTGGTTGAATCTCTGTTAGTTAAAAGGAGATTTTCTGTTGTTTACATCTGACCAGATGCAGAGATGTATTGAGGGGGGGCACTGCCATGGCTAAGTATACTCAGTGGGTAGTATTAGAAACAGCACTGCTAAGAACCATGTAGAGCAGAAATGTTGGAGGGTATGAAAAAGGACAAGAAGAGTGCCAAAAACTACACTTGGCTGCTATGAGTTACCAAATTCACAAGATAGTAACTTGCTGCATAACCACGTGTATGTATATATATGTATGTGTATATATATATATATATAACCACCTCTGTAGCAGAGGATGCCGTGGCAGGAACCTCAGCCACAGACAAATCTTGTGAAACCTGAAGGCTAAGCCTAGCTGCAGGCTCACTTGTGGCAGCAGTGCTTTAGGAGTTGTTTCCCTAATCTTCTGTCTGGAGCGTGGCCCTGGGCTCCCATTGCCATAGAAACAGAAGTGCTCCCTGCTGAGGAGGCAGCTGAGCCCTGAGAAGGTCACCAGGGGCTTTTGGAAGGCTGGAAAGCCTTCTTCCCAAGTCATGGGGAGCAAGTCAAGCCGAAATAATGAACGGTTTGCCAATGGCAAGCAACCAAAGTTCACAAGTTTACTTAATGAATAACGTTCTTAATGTGTTAGCATTGACTTTAGGGCTATTTGAGCTCTCAGCAGGTTTCTGGGGAGAAAAGAGTGATAGGGTTGTGGAGTGAGAGTGGAAAGATTGACTACATTTGCAGTTGCCAAAATATCTTCCGTGTATCTTCTGCACTCTCCCTGTCCAGCGTCTGGCAGAGCAGCTGTAAAATGGTGTGCTGCTCAAAATATTGGGTCTGAGATCACCCTGGGCAGCTCTTTCTGTCTCTTGGGACAGTCTACACTTGTGGGAATGGGAGAAGGGAAAAAAAAGCCATTGGATCCAGAAAAGATCATCCTCTGGTTGAAAGACTTTTTAAAGCAGTAAAGTTTGTGATGTTCCCATTTGGGTTGTATAAGCTTTCAGGACTTTGCTCTGGAGAGTTTAAAGCATTTGGATAGCACTTCCTTCAAGACCTGGATCAACCATTACAGGTTATGTAAACTATATCTGGTGATAACAATGTTAAGAAGAAAAACATTCCCCCGCCCCCCAAGAGGTGCTTAATGCAAGGCAGAGTCTGACTGTGTGTGGGCCAGCAGCAAGCACAGTGTAGCGTGTTCTCCTGTTGTGGAACAAAAGCTGGACTTGGGTCTGCTCTCCTTTGCCTTGCTGAAAGAGGCCGTGACAAGATGCCAAGTAACTTTGCTGCGCTGTAAAATAGGCACACACATATCCGCTGTGTGTTTAATGAAGAAAAAGTGAACGATACTGGACAGGAGCCTGCACTGAGGATTCAGCCACATCCTTTGTTCTTTACCCCCAGTGCATGGAAGGAAACAAATGATACTGAATAAAGGACATTAAAAATAATAATAATAATAATAGAAATAATAAAAACATCCTTTTACATGAGTAGAGGACAGGATTAGTGTTAAAGCTGACTTACTAAAAAAGATTTTAATAGATAGTTATAACTGCACAGTTACAAAAACCATAATGTAGAAATATTCAGCTGTCATAACATTTCTTTATTCTTTGTCTTCCTATCTGACTTCTGGCTTTTCATGTCTATCTGGAGCTCTTGTTATCCTTGTAACCTTAACAGAGTCTGAAAGAAGTCTGTAGCTTAACAATTTAATATTTTTTCTTTAGGGTGCAGTTAAATCAGTGGTTATTGCCAAAGCTGTGGAGAAGCCAATGTGCTCACACAGCCTGGGGCAATGCGGAAGCACAAGAAGCTCCCACCCACAAGCCTCAGTACTCAAACAATGGCTTAGGCACGTATGTAACTTTGTAATAACAGGGTCATCATGGAGTCACTATCCCATAGCTCCTGGTAAAAGGGGGAACCAACTGAGAGCACGAATGAAAACCTGCGCACAGACTGAATATCTTTCTCTTTTTTTTTTCTTCCTTGCTTCCTTTCACTAAAGAGGCTTGCTTAAAATTCTTTTTCTCCAATTACGCATCATTATATTTCATATGGCTTATTATTAACAGAGTCGGCTAGTTAACCCAAAGCCTGCCAACGAAGCAGAAGTTTTGAGTTCACAATGTTGTATATAGAGGAGGCAGTGGAATAATGTGCTTTTTGTGGATGAAAATTCTTTAGCATGTGCCTCACACAGTGCTCATTCTTCAGCACAATACCAGAGGTAGCGTAGTTGTGGCTGGGAAAGCAGGTGAAACAGGAAAAAAGCAAAGATAAATGACTGCATCCTGATTCCTGTCTGAGACTGCTGTCTTTGGGCTTAAGATTAATGGCCAGGCTGCAGCACCCAGTCAGAGTACATAGCATCAGGCATGAGCAGAGGAGTGCTGGCATTATTTGAGCCAATGCAAATAGCCCAGGACCAGCTACCACAGCACCCAAGCAACCCACCTTGTTTGGCACAGTCAGACAACCACGTGGCATGCTTATATACCTGTGCTAGAGTGCAAAGGGAAACGTGAACAGAGCTGTCTATGGGCAGGTTTAACAAACCAAAACCAAATTACGAGGTCAGTAATACTGCATTCAGTAGTTAGACCCTCAGTAGATTTACTTGTCAGAGGATTATGAAAGTCTTGGTATGACATAATGGTACAAAACCTAATAAACTATGAAATGTCAGGAACTTCAGCTCAACCAAGTCAGCCTGCAAAATTCAGGTAGTTTCAGTTAATGTTTTAGGCACTACTTATTTGAGTAATGTGATATGTGAGCGTGGCACTTTGGATCACACTGAACTTTACATTAGATATCTACAAGTTACTGCCATGTATAACTGGAAATGTTGGTCATGCAGAGAAAGAAAAGCCTCTAGTTAGAGGAATGTGTAGTGCAAATATGTTATGCACACAAGTGCTAAGTGCAGAGAAGAAGAAAATAGGAAAAAAACCTACTGAGTGTATCAGCTACAGCTAAGGATGATGCACCCTTAGGCTAAAAAGTCGTTTGTTAAGGGTGTACTTTCACAAGCTCCTCAAGTACAGCAAGTATCTTAAAGGAGAAAGGAGTAACCATAGAGTAAAGGAAGCATACTCTGAGCTGTGTTTATGAGTGAATATAACAATGAAGCTGATTTATTTATTTTTTTTTCCATAAATATTTTCACTCTATAGAGTAAATCTTCAAAGTAGCGTATGGGAGTCATGCACACAAATCTCATTATTCTGAAAGCTGCTTAGAAACTTCAGGCCTCAGAGTCAACATACTACAACACATTCAGAAGTAAAATTTCAAAGAGCTACAAAAGCTTCCAACAATTAGCTAATTTAAGGGGAAAAAATGAAGAAAAAATAGGATTGAAAAGGATTTAAAATGGAAGAATTACAGAGGGGTTATATGTTAAGAAGGAGGTATTTGAAAGGGATTGAAAGGGGTACAGTCGGAAGTGGATGTGGTTAAGGCATTTGCAAGATTAGTTGAAGAAAAGTCTGGTAAAACTGGAAGTAGAAAGCAAATCCTGGGACAAATGAATATCGTTTCTTTGATGTATTTGGGAGCCGCGGGATTTATACATATTCAGCATCTGGCCTGTGGACCTTAAGCTTCATCACTACTTTTATCCAAGCATTCTTATTAAAATATAACCATAAAAACTAGTATGTTGCACAGAGACAGAATACTCAGTCAGTGGCACCAGACAGCAGCAGATATTTCAGCCTAAGGGGCCTTAGAGAATTAAGAGCCATAACAGTAACGGAAGTTGCAACTTGATAAGAAACCTGGCTTACACAGTATTATTACTGCTATAGAGATGGGTTCTGAGTTTGAAGCTGACTTTCAAACATATCCTTTAAGAGAGAGGGTGAGATAAATATTAAAATTTTAGAGGTGATGAGGAAAGCTCTGGCATCCGAAAGACGCTGCCTCTAATTAGTGCAGATCCTCCTTTTGAAACTCCTGCAGGATGTTTTTTATCTACAGATAAGTGTACTGGAAGTCCAAGATGAGTAGGGTGTGTGTGTCTGTGCTTTAGATCTCACTTACCTCTAGGATTAGGACACGTGTAACATACTATAGGTGTCTTAGGAACAGACTCGACCAGTCCGTTCTGCTCGCACTAAGCAAACACAGGGTAAAGATACATAATGGAGAGCATACACAGCAGCAAAGGAAGATAAATAAAGAACTGAAATGGGTCAGCATGACAGCATTCAAACTTTGTACTCCCTGACTGTGCTGCAAAACCCCTAGGATTTTATTTATTTATTTATTTTGCATTTTACATGCTAAAATTTCAAAACAAGAGGGACAAGAAATCTGTGTCCTAACATTAAGCAGACTGATTTCTAAGATTACTCTTATTTCATTTTCATTGCTTCAGTCAGCCAATGCCACATTTGGAGCACTGTCAGTGTTGAGGTTGAATAGACAAGCACTGAAAGCATCATGGTCATAAAAATAAACACCATCAGTAGGATATATAAAATCATGTATTGAATTTGAAACCTGACATCGTATAAGATGAAGGAAGCCAGATGCATCTGCTAAGCATTTCGGGACGGATCTACTTAGTATCCTTCCTGAGCAATGTAACTTTATTTAAAAAATAAGGTAGGACAGTGCTGCAGAGCTAGAATAAACAGCAAGGCACAGCAGGACTTTATTATGTCAAAATAAAAATATAATATTTTCTACCTTGGTATTAAAATTCGTCAGAGCAATCCAGATTTTTCTCTGAAGACTTGGTCTATGCAATCAGCATGAACACTGATGTTATTGCTATTCCTCTTTATGTATTGTGGTATGGGAAAACACTTGTCCTCATAATGGAGATTGTTTTGGATAGTTGAAAGTAGAGAATCATTTAACTGTACTCAGACCACTGAGTGGGAGACTGAAAATCCTGGTAGGCTCTCTGATAGACTGGAGCCTGATGAGGAGCCCATATTACAAAATAAACAAATTGTTTTTATGGATAGAGAAAGAAGAAAGATAACAAAAGGGTATCAGGAAGAGAAGGCTCTGGTAGAAGCTCTGTGTGATGAGAGAGGACTTCCTTATCAGATGCAGCAATTTCTAAGAGGCTTACAATGAGCTATTTTAATTTTTCAACAGCAATTCAAGTTGTGCAGCCACTCAAAACAGCGTAGAAGTTCTTCTTAAGATAATTGCTTGCATTTTGCATGTGCTATACGTGCTTACTCTTTCAGAGTGTGCAAGTTATTGATTGCTCCTGCCTAACAATGCATCTCTATCTGTGCTACAAAACAACTGCATGTTTAATTAGCTACTGTAGATATTGCAATGAAGACTGTGCCTTAACAGATTCTGAAGTCCAGACTCACGGATGTAGGAAAATGTTGTTACCTTTGATTAATATTTTCCTTGAATAATGAAGTTATGCTGTTCTGCAGCATACAGTGTATTAACACTGAGTTTAGAGACCATATAATCCACTCAGATAACTCCTCTCTCCAGTGCCCATCTACCCCTGGCTGTTGGGCTGATAGGGTGTGCTGCAGGTCCAAGTTACAGCCAGAAGCAGACGGGAGCCCTTTTTCCCACACTGCTGTCCACTATTGCAGTAGGGAACTGGTGAAAGAATACTTTGTGAATTGTGACTGCTTACACAGACTTAAAATATTATTGTTTCCACTAGCCTGTGTGCATTTTTACCTACAGTCTTTTATGACCTGTCCATGGGATTACCCTAAAGCATTAAGCACAAAGCACTGGGATTTGGCACCTCCACAGCTTTCTGGGGAATCTGATGCATCAAAGCGCACCTTGCTGTAGTACATGCATCTTACGTGCAAGAAAATCTGCTGTCATGGGTTTAATGCAAGCTAAATCATGAGATTACTTCTAAAATTCTGTATGTAGATGTGAGGCTTGTTAACACAGGAATCAGCTGGCCCACCAACACACATTTGAAGGGCAGGTAAATCTTAATGCAGACAAAACTGGTAATGGATGCTGATTTTACTACTTCCTTCTTGGTGTTTTATACTTTTTTCTTCTTCTTCTAGAGGCATATTTTTCAACATAGATTTATTTTTTGTGTGCCAATATTGAGCAATTATGAATCCCTATGAACAGCATTTCCAGTTTTAGGAATCAACCCAGGAGAGGAAAACAAGGATGTGAAAATCTGCATCTTATTTACATGTATATTACTGCTTAACTCCAAAGTTATCAGAAGAAGCATTTAAGTGATGATTTTGATAAGAGCACTGTATTAAATGCATTTTTTTTTCAATTTATTTCATATGTAAGTAAAGCATATTGTAAGGACATAACTGGAAAAACTCTGGTCAAAAAGCATATGCTATCCATTACAAAAATGCCTGCTTTTCATGTCCGGTATTTTAAGAGTATGCCAATAGACACACAGTAACAGGCATTTCATGCTCTGCAAGTAATGTTTTGTCTTGTCTTTTAGTCCTATATCAGCAGATGTGGAAAAAATCATCTGACTTTCTGCATATGAAATGAATACATATTTATGGCACACTGATTTGAAGTCTCAGTAACTCTGTCCTCAGGCTGCAGCCTTGGTGCTGCTTCTGACACTCAGCACCCTGCATATCAATTTAGCATTGCTAATTAGTGCTCTACTTTTAGTGTTGTGATACATTCTTGGTTCTTTGTGTCACTAGTGTTTCCTTCATTTGGTAAGTGCTGAATTATATACTTGGCACCACTGCTTCATATGAGGAGTTCATCTTGACTCGAGCACTTCCCCAAACTTCTGAATGTATATTCAAACTGTTTGTGATTGTAGTAATGGCCGCAGAAGATCATGGACTAGAGTTTAAAGTGCACAGACACAACTCTGTTCCTCTTTCCTCATCTGCAACAGGCTTTTGTGAAACCCTTATTGTACTGATTTGTGTTTTCTGGTTATAGAAACTGACTGAACGCCATGTATACCCATTTGGCTTAGAAACAAAAGGAAAAAGGAATTTTTTTGAGTAACAGTGTCAAATTTAGAGATGTGAAGGCCACAGCTAGGAAACTTTATCCAAAAACAATTGGGGGTGAACTCCTGACTCAGCTCAAGTCAGTGGCAATGTTCCACTTACTTCAAATGAAGGTGTTCACCCCTACTAAATACTTACTATCCTAAGGGCTCTATAATTTGTTGCATAAACATTACATAAATAATGAAAAAAAACTCCCACTTGCCTTCAGAAGAGGGAAATTCCTCACCTAAGGTAAAAATCTTTGCTGTCAGGTTTCTGTGGGAGAAACTGGCAGAGGTAATCTGACAGCAATGGAGTATTCTGGGATTAATTAGACGTGGCCTAGATACATGCTGGAGAGTATCAGCTCTGACCTAAATGCTGCAAGGAACAGTGCCTGTGTCTCTTCCTTTGTGTTAATCAACTCTGACACCAAAGGCTTAGCAGGGCAAGTTTGAAGAGAGATTTTGCATATAAGAAAGAGAGGCAAATTGTTAAATTAATTTTTATTCATTCTGTAATTCTACTCATTCAAGTCTAAAATGTACTGAAAATACGTTTTATCTTCCCCTTTCTTGCAAGTTAGTAAGAAGACAAACAGTTTTTTCAAGCAATTAACCAAGAATTTACAAAAGCTCTGTTGAGAATCACCATGCTGTGCAGGTTTCCTATAGCTTCTACTTTGTCCCAGAGCACCATTCCAGGAAGGGGAAAAATAATAATAATAATTATACTGATGCTGTGTTCAAATTTTAATTATATTCCTACATGTCAAAGTTGTTGATAGCAAACAATAAATGGAATCAGCTTCTTTTTGACCTAAGACTTACAGGAGCATCTTTCCTTACTCAAAGGGCCAATTAATGGGAATAGAAACAAATCACTGACTCTTCAGTTCAATTAGAAATGATGTCAATTGGATTGAGTCTTTTGCCACTTAATCTGTAAATTGCAACTAGCTTCTAAACCCCCTTTTTCTAAAGGATATCCCCAAGCTGACCTAACTATTCTGAACAAAGATTTAGTTAAGGCAGTGTTAAAATAAAAGTGCAAGCTAGAGATCTGCTTTCAGCCCATTATATGAACGTGGGAATTTCAGAACATATTTGGCTTCATCGGACTACCCAACCAATTAGTTGTTAAATGACTGAAGTCATGCATTAGAAAAAGGACTTGAATGGCAGTGAATTGCAAGAGCTGAAAACCCACAGTATCTGAAGATGTATGATGTCTTGTCACTGCCACTATTACTTGTCAGAAGTGACTAAAAGGCGGTGGAGCTCAGCTTGCCAGGATGATGACTTTATTAAAGTTTTTCACCTTTATTTCAAATGATTTTAGACAAGTCTAGGAATTTTGCCTCTTAAGACACAGAGACGTTACCCTTCAGTTTGGGAAAAAGGATGGAAAACATTCAAAAATAAATAAGTATATACGTACGTATGTATCTACCTGAGCTAGAACTGTACAAGTTGGAAATTGTTTAATTCACATCAAGTAATGGTATGTATATAACTAAATAATTTTGAGTAGAGGGAGAAGCTTCCAAAAAAACGATACATCTCCATGTTGTACTAAAAGCCTTATGAAATCATTTTTTTATGATTATATTTAGTAAGAGTCTTGAATACGTGCAGTGTCATGATCCAACAGATGCTAGTTACTGCCTGCAATTTCAGAATCCGTTCCCATAAAATATGCCTTTCATAACAGAATAATTTCACTGAATTACTTAATCAATACCACTTGGTGTCAGATTATATCTAATAGAAATAATCTCTTGTATAAGAATTTCTCTCCAAGTAGCAACTCAAAGGAAACAGGGGCTCCTTAGCATCTCTGTGCTCATTCATGTCCACTTGGAATACTGGACGCACAGTTGTGAAATGTGCAAGAAATTAAGGAAGTTTGGATTTGTCCAGCAATACTTTGCTTTGGTAGCATAATTACTACCAAGACTTCTCATAATAAATCTGTGATGGAAGCTGTGTATGGCACACTTGATGTGACTGATGGTGGTAGTCACACTTTTGTTGTCAGCTGCAGGTACCACGCGTTACAGCAAACGCCTTCCCCATTTCCAAGGCATCCAAGGAACCCAGCTGCAAATTAATTCTGACTTCTCTGTGATCTTACTCTGTTGCCTGATTTCATTGTTAATGCATAAAACTGTCTCCTGGGCTGGACTTTCACAGTAATTAATTGACCTTTTGTATCTATGTAAAATGAGGCAGAATACTCTTTCTTCTCACTCGTTCTGTGGTTAACGAGCAACAAAAGATGTCTGGCAACTTGCAACTGCTGCGCATCAGTGTGCAACAATAACAACCTTTGGTGGCCCTTCTTAACCCAAAGCATCAAGGGCTTTACCTGCTTTGTAACTGACATGTTTGACTTGCCAGTGCTTTACAAAGGATTATTGTCTTCAGCAAATAAGTTTAACTTTAAACATAAATATATTCAATATGCATGTATTGTTATCCAGCTGACTGAAGACCTTTAGACAATGCAGCACGTATAATACTGAGTTAATAACGCCTGTTAACTTGAATGTTAGTTATCAACAGTTCATCAGTAAATAGTCCAGAGAAATAGGGAAACCCACTCGATTTGCAGTTGTTTGTATAATATTTTGTTGTACCTTGAATGTACTTTACATCATGATAAAACTGTCCATTTTGTTGAATTAACTTGGCTAATTTGCTATCTTTTAAAAGTTTTTAGGAAAAGGAAATTGGCATCTGAAATGTGGGTGTTTACATGGCTCACTGTCCCAGCATAACAGAAACTGCAGCAACATATTTCAATTTTCCCTGCCCTAGATTCAGGAAATGATGCAACTTAATTTCTGTTATAAGTGCTTGGGAATATGTCAACCTGAAGAAGGATATTTTCTGGATCTGAAACACTGACACATCTGGCTCAAAATGCAGGTGAGAGTTCCTACAATAAGGCTACTTAGAGTATATTTTTTGCTTTTACTTTTAAAATGGCTAAGCCTTGTTCAGAATTATTCCAGTTTTCCTCACGCTTAAATAAGACACCCACATACCAGACCATTCCATCTTCTATTTTAATGAGATCCAAATCTGTCTGGGATTGTCAACAGGCATTACAGTTTAGATTTTTTGAGGACTTGCAAATCCAAGAGAGGCTAAATTTCTGTAGACTAAAGCAACATTAATCATACAACACTGGCCATAAACATTGATTGGTACTCAATACCAGAAAGTGCAGCTGAAAAAAAGCACATAGATTTTTTTGTTTTGTTTTGTTGGGTTTTTTTACAATCCAGTCTGTGGAGCATGGGTGGAATAGGGACCAACACAAAATAACGAGCTCACCTACTGTTGCTGTGTATAATAAAATATAGGATCAGCTAGAGGTGATATTGCAGGAGGAAAACTAAGTAGGCATGACAAGAGTATGGGGGCTAAATATAATGACAGGAATTTCACAATGTGTTCTTTATAGAAGTGACAGAAAAAGCAAAGGAGGCAAACCATGCTGTGCCAAAAGCATTAAATCAAATCATGAGATACTGAAGAATAATTTTTGGTAAGACATGTATTGCTAAATCTCTGGCTTAAGAAAAAGAAAAAGAAAAAAAAAAGAAAGATAAAAGGGAATTGTAGGAGGAATTGTATTAAGGACTAGTTATCATGAACACACAACAATGAACGTGAAGCACATCTCAGTCTAGTTTGTAAGAACATGTATTAACTATTACTGAGAGCCACTTATTTTATTTAAGTACATTTTAAACAAAGAAATTAAGAGGAATTTTAAAGCCAGCAATTCGGTTCCTTTTTGTCAACTTAAATATCAATCCACTGTAAATATTTAGGGTATAACTTCTTTATCTCCATGGCAGTGTATGTCAGTCTATGCTTCTGAGTTATCCCAGGTGGTGAACACCACATTTACCCCAAGTCCCTGCAATGGGGGCAGCATCAGCAGGAAGAGTGAGCGGATGGCAGAAGTCAGCATAGATGTGGCACCAACAGACCTGTGCAAATGCCCTACATAATTTTCCACAGGTGCCAGTGGCCAGTTTGTGTAAGACCCAAAACAGCTGTATGTAAGACTATCGCCTCTGTTTGGAGATGATAGTTTAAATGCAGATAACTCTAAAAGCATGGATGGTGAAGCAAGAAATGGTTGGGAAAAGGGGCTGAATGGAGCCAAAAGTTTTCATGAGAGCAGGAGTAGGGGTTGGAGAGAACAAGTTCAAGGACCAGCCTTCTGTGGAATAGCCCGCACCTTGTTTCTCACTGCTTGCAGCCATGCAGAAATACTCATCACTGCATTGTCTTTTACCAAAGTGAGACATGGTGGCAGATGGAAAGACAGAGAGCTGGCCAGGGCATGGGATCTGTCACCAAGCTTTCCCAGACCCTGAGCACCAGGCTTCTCCAGGCCCAGCACATTTTCTTTCCATCTTCTCTTTCCCTTCTGCTGAGGCTACTAAAGCTTCCCTCCACGTTATAAGCTTTTTACATTACTGAATTGTAGATAAGTCTGGGATGCTGTGATGAAATTCATGTGAAGGCATTAATCGTTATACTGACAAATGTATTGTAACATACAATTCAAGGCATAGACATGCTGATGCCTTTTAAAAGCCATGTTAAAATGAAACTTGCCCTCTTGTATTCAGGGCATTTGGTTGAGGAAAATGAGCTTCTGCCAGACAGTTGGTCTGTTTCAGCACTTTCTTAATAAAAGCATGCCCGAGACTGCCATTCTATTCATGTGGAGTATATCCTATAGTGAAATACCACATGAAGTGAAGCATCAGCAGTTAATTCTAGAAACATCTAAGGGAAGTGAGAGTCCTCGAGGCCTATAATCCACTGTTAATTTCAAATACTCTGCTTGCGGACTCACTGAAAACCTTGTGACTTCTCATGGCACTCAGCAGAAGGAAATTAGGCTTGGAACTGCTGATGTGACAAGGGAGAACTAGGTGCTACGGGAAAGCTCTCTGCAGATGACCAGAACTTGAGGGGGGTGGAGTCTGTGCAGCAAAGCCTTTGCAGCACAGATCACTACATGACTTACACTGTGGTAGGTATTAAAGTTTTTAGGAATTTCCTGTCAAAGTCTGGGTTAACGCACAAGCAGAAGGCCAAGAGAGGCACATCCAACACTGAGCTTTCCCAGGACTGACAGCTGAGCGGGGTTTTGACATTTGGAAGTGACCCCATTGCAGACATCATCCCCCAAATCCCCAGCAGTGAGGGCACTTAGTGGCTTAGGGGATTGGTAATTGGATACTTCACCCCAGGTCACCACAGCCTGGCTTCAGGAGCACTGGAGCTTGCCATGGCTCAGATACCACTGAGTGGTTATTTGGAGGCATATGCAGAAACCCACATGCAATTTAAATGCAACAAGCAGCAGGCAAGTCCACATATAGGCACAAACATTATGACAGTTGCCAGCCTGCTAGAGACATTTGAGTGACAGAATATTGGTCTGACAGAAGTTGATTAACTCCCTAATAACATATGGGTTTATTTCATGTTCAGTTTTAGCTGGATACTCAGAGCACCAGGGCCAGGACGGCCTTTCACAACTGAGAGAAACAATGTTTTTTTCAGCCGTCTCTCCCTCCAGGTCATAAGTGACTTTTTAAAGTGTTCCTGAATGTTAATGGAGGCAATTTAAGGACAACATTAATTTGAGTTTTCTATCTTAGCCGTATGAATTCAGCAAGAGCAAAAATATATTCTGCAGATATTTTTAGGCACTTTCCTGTATAAGAGAAACTAAGAGTTCAGCATTTGAAACCTCAAACAGTCTTCAATGAAGATAAATACCTTCAGTGGGCTGGAAGAGCAAGCAACTGGAAAACATTACCACCAAGGTCGGTATTAACCTGAAGCCTCTGGAGTCAGATCCACAACCTGGTTGAAAGGTCAGATATTAGGAAGAATTTCTTCTCAGAAAGAGTGGTAAGGTAGTGGAATGGGTTGCTCAGGAAGTGGTGGAGTCACTGTCCCTGGAGGTGTTTAAGGAAAGAATAGATGTAGTACTTGGGAACATGGTTCAGTGGGCACGGTGAGGATAGGCTGGCATCCAGACTGGATGATCTTAATGAGTCCGTGAAAAAGGTAGCTGATGAGGCAGGCACAGGGTACAGTAGAATACTGGCAAATGCATAGCCAAACTCTTGGTCACTCTCAAGATTGAAGCTCTGTGGTGGTCATGGATGAGTTGCTCATAGATGAGTTTCAACAGCATGTAAGCTTCTGCTTAGAAGAAAAAAAAACAAAAACTTCTGTCCAGCAGCCTTATAAATGTGCAATCACATCTATGGAGTGGCACACAGGTCACAGCTTGACAAGCAGCAGCAAAGCGGTATCACACAGCCACAGCTCTGCACAGTGCCAGGAGGGATTTATGTTCTCCCTCTTCCTGCATGCACTTAGAGCACCAGCACAGAAAACAGAAAAGGATCCCAAAACCAGAGAATAAAGCAAGGGAGGTGACAGCCTCTTGCTGTAATGAAGTCTCCTGGAAGTGATGAGAGCTGGGGAAATGCTTCCAGTCCTCTTGCTTGTGGAGTAAGAACATGTGCAGCCCCAGCCTGCCTTTCCCTGCCACTCAAGAGGCAACACCTCAAACCTGCTCACACCTGGAAGGGTAAACCCTCAGCTTGGGGGAGAGACACTGGGGACCACTCTTTCAGACCTAAGGGTGTCACAGGGCTGGAGCTGCTGCCTACCCTGTGAATGCTGTGTTTCTGCATCTTGCCGCATGTCCTGCAGCAGGGAAGGATCACACAGTGCCACAGTGCTGGTACAGGCTTCACCAGTAAACAAAGGCTCCTGCTCCAGGCGTGTCGGCTACAAAGGTCAGTGGGTTTGGCCCATTTCCCTCTGATGTGATCCTGTTCAGGGTGCAAGATCCTGTTGTATTCCAGCAGTGCTATTCACTGAACAGTAATGCTCAGTATTGCTGGAGCTCATAGTGCATGAGGGAGAAAAAGCTGAAAAATGCAAAAGTGCACTGAGAGTGCTGAGAACAGAGGAAAGGCAAAGGTTTTACATGGGAAGGACACAGGTTTTGCATGGGCAGCATTGTTCTTGCATCACTGCACTTTGTGCAAGACTCAGATAATCATGTTTGGGTGTGTGTGTGTGACAGCCCTTCAGGGGAGGAAATACGATGCCTAACTCTCAGCGCAGAAAATTACTAACGGAATACGTGCAAAACTAAGAGCTGATAAGATCTCTGTAATCTCCTGCTTAATCTGCTGCCCTCAAGAAAAAAATCTGTTGACTTTACATACAGCCTGGCCTGAGCACACAGCAGCGCGGCGCTGCCCTGGCTGTGTCAGATTGATTAACGGGCTCGTGTTATCCTAGCCGCACGGAATCACCGCAGCCAAACGCTTGCACTTGAATTTTCCCCACCCGGTGACCTGAGTGGCACACGAGA
>VXAB01005577.1:80762-147090 GCA_013399175.1 Odontophorus gujanensis | reverse complement strand
TGCTGTGCTGGCGAGTTAGACGGTAGGGTGGGCCGGGCAGGCAGGCAGGCAGGGCTGTTTCATCACATGACCAAGCAGTGTGCACCTTCCCTAACCCAAGCTCTGTAGAGTTAAAATTGCTTGTACTGAGCTGGCTTTCCCTAATGAAAAATGACAATATCTTTGTCCTATTTTTGTCAGATATTAAATCAGCATTACGAGAGACTGCCAAGTGGAAATAGGGCAGGATAAGCTGTTACATTAATAGGTTTGACTTATACCTTGGAGGGGGGTGGATGCTTTTTGCAGAAAATAGGCCAAATAAACTAAGAGAAGGATTCCAAGTCTGGTAGCAGTTACATTTAATTACTAGATTTCCTCTGTAAGTGGGGAAAAAAAGTCTACTGTGAACGATTAGTTTAAAAATAGAAACATGCTGCTTAAAAGGCCGCCTCCTCCATCAGCTTTCTTTAATCATTTTGTGAATTAAAGGGAATTTATCCTGCGTGAGTCTGCCTTTAACAGCCCACCTCCGCCCTGCAATGCTCTAGATTTAGGTACTGTTTTGGCAAATGAGGTATTTTCCTCTTGTGATTAATAGCAACACCAAGGCAGTGTATTCAGAAAGCACAGTGCACCCAACAAATGGGAGTGGTACGCAGCCAGCAGGGTGCATCTTGGCAACCTGTGATGCTGTTTAGGCTTAGATGTCAGGGCATTCTGCTCTTTCAGCCAATGCAGGTTTTCAGGGAAAAAAATACAGAAGTCAGGGTAGATTTCTGAAAAGTTAAACCAAACGTTAGGCTTGTGCTGAATAGTTCCCTGGATTGGGTTTTTCAGGTTTAATTGCAGTATGCTCCTTGAAAGTGCTATGTGCCTTTCTGAAGGGCTGTTTTATTATAGTAATTGCAAACCAGCTAGAGGAGAAGGGTGATGTTTGTGATCAGCTTTTGTTTTCAAGTGATGATTTCCATTGTGTTCTTCCAATTTGTGGTTAAATGGTTTTGAAGTGTTTGTTTAATCATTTGATATCTCATTAGAATTGGTAGGTCTGAAATTTGAAAAGTCAAATACTTCGCTTGTCGCAAGCTATTGATGGAATAGGTTAGTGCTTTCCTAGAGATGCACTTTATAGCATAGAGTTTCTATTTTCTGAAAACCCATGGAGTTCCTGTTTCATTCCTATAAAGGATTAACAATATTATCCTTACCTGGCTAGGTAGATGCTTAACACAGAAAACAAAAAATGCTACTTTTTGTAATGAAGAGGTGATACCTGAGAAAGGGTTGTATTCAGCAGGCATACCTGAGGAAAGGAAAGCTGTGGCTTTTCACTGCCATTATTAAGGACAGAAAAATATTAGAGTCCCTACTAAGCTGCCATTTTCATTTCTTTCATTTTCCAACTTCTTCTGCTGCAGGCTAGTGTAGGCATCTTATCATTTTGAAGGCTTATTCTTCTCCGCACATCAGCATACTTTCTTGCAACTCACAAAGCACATGAGGTTTTCTTCCATTTTATAATATTGTGTTTGTTTCAGGTTTGTCTCTTACTACTTTTTCTTGAATCCTTCATTTTAATTGCAGACTCCAGTGACATTTTTAGTTTTGCTCTTGCTTTCCAAGCTGCAGCTTATTTTCTTCTGATTTCCTCATGGAATGCTAGGTTGCAAAGAGCAGCAACCAGAACTGGTGTGTGGTATACCTCTGAACAGCAGGAGGGAGTTGGAGGAAGGTAGAAGGTAAAGCCAGTATGCTGGTTTATATGCTGTTTACGTTTGGAAAACTTTCTTTACAGCTGAAGGTCTCAGAATATAACTGTTAGCAAAATTAAAGCACGAGCAGATGGTGCTCTGCCCACAAAATTTCTTAGTTGTTGTGTTGTCTTAAAAAAAAAAAAAAGAAAAAATTGGCAATGAAATGGCTTAGCAATAGTTGTTCTGTCTTAATAGTGATTATTTTAATAAGGCAGGCAATATTATGCTGTCGTGTTTTAGAAAAAGAGTGCAATATTTTGAATGAAGTTGAATATAATTTTTTGCGTAGTTGAACATTTTTGTCGGAATTACAGGATTAAAAATTGCTTTGTTTTTAACCTTTCATAAAAGATTTCCCTTTGAAAGATGACAGAAAAACAATGAATAGCATTTCAATAGGGTTTGAAGCATAGCAGGATTCCATTTTATTTCTCATTTCCGGCCTTTATGGATTTGAGATATTTAAGCAATACCTTTATTTTGAGCTAGTTAATAAGAATTCCAACAGTGTCAATCAAAGAGGTATTTATTGTTTTATTATGTTAATTTGTTGTAGAAAATGCATCGTCTAATAGCATCTGAAATTAAAACAAGAAAGAAACCAAGCTACCTCTTAAAGTGTCTGGAATGGTAATGTTGTGAGTTTACTATTCTTCCTATCACTGAAGAAATAACAAAAAAAGGCAATGTTGAGATAACATGTTCTTCAGAGAAAATAAATTGTTCTCAGCGTGCTTTAGTCTTGAAACGTGATTTGCTACACATGCACTTAAATGAGGCCTTGAAGTCAGCTTTTCAAGGCTTGTATATATGTCCTCTATAAGCAATGCGTGCGTCAGTGTGCATTTATCATGCATCTTAGATTGCTTCACCTGCTAAGCGACTGGTAATCCATCTCCCCAGTGTTATTCTAATATGCCAAAGCCTTCTGAAATGCTTTAAGCAGCAGCTATGAAATATGTTGCTGTTTTTTCTCACCTCTTCCATGTATTCCACCTTTATTTTCTTCCCCTCTATGAAATATCCTCCTTCTGGAAAGAACCAAGATGTTTGCTGGTGCTTAGCTTAAACTCAGTGGTCTGCCGAGGTGGAAAAGGGTGGTGGTGATGATTCTGATTTTGGTAGCTGTTTGTTTCTTCTAATGGAAAAACAGTTTTTAGTGGTTGTTTGTAAGTGTATTCTAGTTGTGGATGTGCAGGCAATTGCCCGCTTCTCATCAGAAAGTGTTTAGCCAACCATTCTCAAGATAAAAAGATAGTGTGTGGGTTTCCTCTGCCTCACCTCATACTGAAAAGGCAGAAGAATCACCTGCTGCCTCTTGTACCACTTCTTGTGGACTGTCAGTTCCAAATGCTGATATTTCTCCTTGGAACTCTGAATTATGACCGAATGACCTAGATGTCCAAGAACTGAAACCTCCTTGTATCTTCTGTCCCTCTCTTTTTTTTTTTTTTTTTTTTGATATAAAATGTTTGTCTTGAGGACTTGCTCATTTTTCAGCAATGCACAGAGTTTGAGAGGTTGAGCTGAGGAATATTACTGGTTTGGCAGCAAGGCCGTGATCTGTTTGGGTGCAGCAATGAGCTCCCACTGTTAACATGTGATGAGACACTTGAGAGAGAATCCGAAATGGTGATACCATAGCCATTATTTGGTGTGGAGAAACAAAGGGCCCAAGATACAGAGTCATTATCTCAGAGCAGACGTGCCTTTTCCATGGGTAGTCAGTCAGTCAGTCACCTCTCAGGTGGCTGCCAGATTCTCCTCCTGTTGTTATCTTCTACCAAGACTTGTGATGACAGGGGAGCTGTCAAGCTGTTTTGATAAAAGGGAGCAGACTGCCAGGATAGTTCATGTAGCCTTTAATCTTTGTGTATGCCGGAGGGGCCTTGGGAAAAGGAAGATGGCAGGGAGCAGACGGGATTAATTTTTCTGGATGAAATGGATATGTCCTAGGGGTTGGCCTACTTTAAAATAATTAGAATTCTTTGAAATGTGCTGTCCTTGAGCACGTTTTCTGTCCTACGTCCTCTTTCTCTGATTTCACTATCCCTGTATATTGTGGTTGGGACTTATGAGAGATGATTTCTGCTTCTTTGGGAGGGCGTTGTTTTGAGGACGTTTTCCAACAGTGCATATGTCTAAACCTAAGCTGATTTAACTATATGTGTGTGGCACAATGTGCATCAGTACACGTAGTCAGATGTACTTAGTTATTGTAAACTAAACAACCTCTCACTTCTCAGCACAGCACCAAGGCATGGGATCTTTGCATAATTTTATATTTACAGAAATTGAACAGCTATATTTTTGCCATAAAAATTAACTTTCTAAAACTGTTTCCATTTGTTCACATTGGGTGACTAACGTATGATTGGATCTACACTAGGAAGCTTAATATTGATTGCTGATTGACTGCAACCAGCACAAGTCTGTCTTACTGTAATGAGATGCATTGACTTTTGCAAGCTTACCTTCATATTCACTCTCATCCTCAGATGAATACCTCAATTACACTTTTTTTTCCCCTAGTCAGTTTTACTTTCCTTGTTGATTCTTTATTGGGATTTAAGGATTTAATTAGGTTTATTCTCATGACCCACAGCATGAAATTAGCTCTTAAAGGCATGTATATATGTCCTTTATAAGCTGTTCAGCAACTTCATGGTTTTCTGGGCAGTGTAAGATGTTAAGTGAAATAAGTATCTGAAAGTTAGGAAGAACAATGTATGATTAGAATACCTCTCTTGATTTTTATCCTCAGTAATAGCTTGGGCGGTCTGTCTTCTGACAGGTTTTTCACAGGGTATAAAATGCTAATGTTTTTATGGAAAAAATTTGCTCCTTTATAAACTCTGCAACTCCAGTCTAGGATTACAGAAGTCTTTACAGTCTTAAGTGCTAAGCACTAAAGTTCTCACCAATAGAGTTGGCCAGTTAATGTTACTGCAAAGGAGAGATTACTTGTACAGGTTTCATCATGCATGATACCTGCCAGACTTTAGAAATTAGTCTGCTGAAAACTTGTCAAAATACAGCTTGCACTTTAATCCCAGCAATCATGATTTTCAGGAATGATTCACAGCTATTAATTGCTAAGAAACAGAACTTATTTATCAATTTGGTTTATTTAGCAACTATAATTTACTTCATAATATTATCAAAGGCATAGTGTTCCAAACATAACTCATTATACTTTTAGGTCAGTGCTTTAAAAATACATTTTAGTAGTTTAACTAGATAGGCTTGACTCTGATATCTTAAAATGTTCATCAGTGAGAATATTTTCAAGTATCTGAAATAACTGTGTTTTATCATCTTCCTTTTTCATTCCCAAACCAGGGGTTTGCTAAGTGGAGAGCAAAATACCTCTGTACATTTACTAAAAGGCACGTGTCAGGGCTGTTCCGAAAGCAATGCCTCATATTTTATTATGTTGGCCCATGGCATCAGAGGCAGATGTTGATGGTACAGCAGGAGAGGTTGAACCTTCCAACCAGTATTCCATGGCATGTTGTTGCTGTGTGACAGATGGCTCCATGATGAAAAAATGACACCCACTGATATTCATTGACGCACACTGTACATTCGTGGAGACCAAGCAGTGGATCTGAGCACAGTGTGGATGTGGGTGGTGCATTTCAGCACTGGTGACAGCAGCATCAAAGATAAGTTGCATGCCAGTTGACCATGTACAGCTGTCACACTACAAAATGAAGAGCATCTTGATCAGCTAATCCATGTTAATTGGCTAATGGTGGTGACCAAGCTGAAAAATAGTGTTCTGTAGCTGAGAATGTGCTCTATCAAACTGTGTTATGGTGTTCTTTGTAGATGTTGTGGTTTCTATGGGAGAAAATAGGTGTTACTTTTGGAGTGACCGTGTATACTTATTTTTAAGATCAGTTTTACTTAGAAGATAGTTAAGTTTTCAAGTACAGAATCAGTGCCTTGCAGCTGAATCAGTTAAATATTCATCTTCGCAGTTGTGTGTAGCTGGCTTTCTGTAAGTGACTTTGGCTGTGAAAGTGGAAGTTTTCAGTCTGTGTGTATTCTCAGAGTCCTGTTCATGTTCTAGCACCAATCCTCAACAACTTTCTATAAGGAAGAACTTTTTCTCCTCTTCATGTGCTTGTTAATCTTGTTAGGCACTTGTTGCTTAACTCTTTCTGTGCTGCATTGGCTGTAGAAATCAAAGAAACTTGAAGTATATAAGACAGACCTGTTTTGGTTACTCCGTAGTGTTATAACCAGTGCTGGCTTTGTCCCAATGCACAGTAAGCTCCACAGTGCTCGTTTCTTTCATGTTTTACAGACTAACTGCAGCCCTGTGTTAGAGGATGGTATTTGTGAATGGGAAGCTACATTTCAGTGTGACAACAAGGCTTAGTTCTTCTGGCAAAGTGTTTATATCATTAACACTTAGATGTACATGAAATTGATGGAAGCTTTTTGTTTAAGTGAGAGGTGAGATTTTTTTTTCTGTAATGTGGATGTTTTGCTTTTAAGGGGTTGTTTTGTGTTTTTGTTTTTTTGTTTGATTTTACAGTTACTTAGATTTATTTTATCTGTAGACTGAGATGTGCTCCTCTAACTCTAGAGGTGTAAAAGATTGGATGCAAGAGTAAGAAAACCCTCACTAATTTTGTTTAATTTTTTATCTTATGTGGGAGTTCTGCATGCTGCTTGGGTGCATTTCTCATAAAACATGGTACTAGAGATTTAGAAAAACATGCTCCAATCATAACACTGTGAAAAGTGACTTATTTTTCATGATAACCCTTACCGTCAGTTGGAGCTTTCCTGAAAAAGTAACCTCATGCAGTGCAGGGACAGCTGCTGGGCACACACAACTTCTCTCCTCCCCAGATTCAACAACATGCAACTCTCTTCTTCATTCTATAAGGTGAAAATGTTTGCTTTCTTTAAGCATACTTTTGTTTCAGAGGAAATAGGACATGAGAGAGATTCATGTTGAGAGTGTAATTGTTCCTCCTGCATTACTGTTGTCACTGACCGTAAAAAACACTGGAGGAACTCTGTTCGGTGTCTAGGGTATGTGAACAGCACAAGTGGCTCAGCCTACCCCAGGCAGTGTTTTATTGTGAAGGACTTCCCTTCCTTAGCAATGCTTGTGTTACTTCTGGTTTCTGTGACGGAGATAGGGCCTGGGTGTGGCAGCAACTCAGAAAACTGCACAACTGGGCAAGCCTGCATTTTTTTCTGATGATCTTATTGCACCATGACTATCTCCTTTTGTGTGTCCAGTGCCTCAGCGCAGCACAGGGATCTCCTCAGAGGGAGCAGAAAGACTGAGAGAGAGAGAGAGAGAGAGACGCTCTTGTACCTTTTAATTAAAATAAAGAAATAGATGAAACAAAACAAGCCATTAAAGAAAAAATAGCAACAGCCAGCCCCCTTGTTGAGCCAAAGAGCTGCTCGCATGCCAGACTGGAGGTAACTTTTCTCCTGGGTGCCCCTGGAGGACCTGAGGAGGGCTTTGAGGATGGCTAGAAGTAACTCCAGTGTTTTGTGCGTTTTGTTGCTAGGGCACACACTTGTCTATATTTTTCAGCTTCTATGGCTGGTTGCTTTTGTTTTTTTTCATGCTCCCATTTGAACTATGAGCACTGGTGTTTACTCTGCTTATGGATGCCAGATTCCTTTGGCTCACCTGCATGGCTTGATTCAGGGAGTCATTGATCCAGCTCTGTATGCAGGCATAAAGGTGCTTGTATTGGCATGCAGAAAGGATAAAAATGTGTAGAGGAGAAAAGTAAAGCATCCATCTTACTCTTTAACATCTAGCATCTATCAGGCAGAGTTTTAAATCTACAACAAATTAGAGAAGATAAAAATGTGAAGGCAGCTCCTCTGCATCAGCTAAGATCAGTATTTTTTGTTTATTTGTTCAGCAAGAGCTAGGTGCATCTTATAATTCATTTTCCTGATATTCCACTGTTCAACTTGCAGCAGAGATGAAAAATACCACCTTCAGGTCTTACTGTATTGGTGTATCTGCAATCTCAGAAAGATAAATGTCAATGTAATGCATCACAGTATTGACATTCTGAAGTACTGCAAACTTTTTAAATAAAACAGGGAAGCCAGACCTGAGTACCTATACCCGGTAGGGAGAATAGGCAAATTATTATCCTTTTTGTTTTGTTTTTTTTTTTTGCATTTAATACAAGTCTGACTTCCTTTACAAATGTACAGCTATGTCATACTGCCAAGAATTACAGAACTGGGAATGTCATACTGAACAAAAGGAAAATATGCTGTTTCCAGGTAAAATATTATGTCTGAAGTGACTTTTATTGCTTGTGGCTTTCAACTGCTCTTTACTAAAGAGACGAGGGTTCCTGCTATTCATGTACTGTTGAAATTGTTAGAAATGAAAAGCAGAATAGTAGCTTATTTTTAAGCTGAATTAAATGTGAAGTGGGGGGAGGGGAAAGAAAAACTAGCTTTAATGAAGTAAAAAAGACAATCCTTTTTTTTTTTTTTTTTTTATAGGACCATAGGGTAGCTCAAGCTGGAAGGGAATTCAAGAGGTCCAACCTCTTCCTCAAAGCTGGGTCAGACATGGGGTCAGACAGGCTGCTCAGGGCTTTATCTGGTCAGGTCTTGAAAACTTCCAAGGAGGGAAGCTTCACGACCTTTCAGTCCACCTTGTTGCTATACTGGTCTGTGGTCATGGTGAGAATTTTTCTTGTATCCAGTTGGGTATTTCCGACAATTTCTTTAAAGTAGCAACTGGCCTCTTCATCACTTCCTGATCTTTTTAGTTTGCCTGAATCTTAAAACTGTAAAATTATTTAGTTGTAATTTAAGAAAAAAGGTTTTTTTGTGTGTGTTGGTTTGTTTTTTGTTTTGCTTTAGTTTACTAGGACTGTTGAGTGGAATAGGTATTTAATTGTAATTGCACTTCACTAATATCTTTTCTATGTTAGAAGTAGTAAGTAAAGGCTGTAGTTTTCCTGACTGCAGTTGTTAGCACCTCCAGTTGAAGCCCGCATGCTTTCATGTGTGCTTAGTGTTTATGGAAATCACTACAGCTGCCAGCAGTTTTATGGAGGCAAACAGAACCTGAAAAAAAGGCTTGCAGTCATTCTTGGATCAATTTTTAACTAAAATTCCATTCTTGTTATTTATATGGAGAGCTTGAGTTGCCAAGACTTCTGAGTTCATACAAAAAATCTTTTCAGTAAGTCAACATTTGTTAAAAAGATTGCAGTTCTTCAAATCTCAAATATTTCTTGCTATGTTGTTTCTATGATGGGGATTAGAGACCCAGTGCTGAGGAGACTGACTTCCATTTATTGCAAGCAAGGAGGATCCACATGTGTCTTTTTGTTTGCTGCATATAAAAATAATATAAACGGTAGATTGCTACAGTCATCTACTGCTGATTTGAATGCAAGGAATTGCAGCAGTCACTAAGAGGCACTTTTGTGTTAAAGCCCATGTTAAAAAAAAAAAGGAAAAAGGACTTATAACACTGATTGAAATTCTCGTCACTTAAAAGATAGAATGTTTGTGAACTGCAGCATGTCTGATGTCTGGCACTTTATACCAGTGTCTCTGGGGAGCTGAAAATGACAGGGAGCACTGGATTTACAGGGTACACACTATGATTTGTAACAGTGTTTCCTGGTTTAGAAGGAGAGAGGAAAAGAGAGCAGCTGCTGGAGTTTGTTGCTTATTCCCCATTTACATAGCTGCTTCTTGACAAAGGGATTGGTGCACTCAAGTGAATGATGTTTATTCACATTTTCTCCAGTCCTGTGGTTTAGAAATGTCAGCCTGATTATACCTGAGCTGAGTCACGTGAAAATTTTCCTCAGGATGGTTTTTCAGATGTAGGCAGGAGCCTTAGAGAAGGGTGTTCAGGGTTAGAGGCTGAACTTTGCTACCACAATAACAGAAAGCAAGTAGGGTATCAGGTGCCGAACTAGCTTCGAGAGTGAAGACTTGAATGTGAGTCTTGGGCAGATTCATGCTGAGATTGTACCACTGCAAAGCGCCGGCACTAACCAAGTAAAAGTCAAGGCAGTCTGCTTTTTGAGGTCCAGTGGCAGTATGTCTGCCTATTAGAACTCGTGGTCTCACGATGAACACAGTGACTTCCCTAGTAAAAGAATAGATATTGTAGAGAGCACAGAGCTAAGTGCAAGGCTGGAAGGATGGTGAAGAGTAGGGTGCAGCAGACCAGTTCAGCAAGATCTGTTCTAAGAAATTTGTGGATTAGGTCATAGTATTCTTGCTATCTGAAAGATGCAAAGAATCTGACCATGTTCACACATGATATGATTCTTAAAGCAAAGCTATGAAATAGGTTTTGACATTCCTCACAGAATTGCAGGGGAGCGACCTCAGGAGGTCATCGAGTCCAACCCCCCTGCAAAGCATGTTCCCTACAATAGGTAAGTGTCCAAAGGGGTCTACATAGCAGGAGACTCCACAACCTGTTCCAGTGCTCATCACCCTTACCATGTGCTTGTATGGAAGTTCCCATGTTGAAGTTTTAGGCCGTTGCTCCTTATACTATCACTACACACCACTGAGAAGAGCCTGACCTCATTCATTTACCTACCACCTCCCTTTAGATATTTATAGATATTAATCAGATCTCCCTCAGTCTTCTTTTCCCCAGGCTGAACAGACCCGGATCCCTCAGCCTTTCTTCATACAGGAGATGCTGTAGGCCCTTTACCATCTTTGTGACCCTCTGCTGTACTCCTTCTAGGAGATCCCTGTCTTTTTTGGACTGGGTAGCCCAGAACTGGACATAGTATTCTAAGTGTGACCTCACGAAGGCACAGGAGAGGGGGAGGATCATCTCTCTCAACCTCTGCACAGAAAAGATGCAGGAAAGAAGGGTCAAGGAAAAGTGAGAGACAGTACAATTGATCATAACAAGCGATTTTCCCCTTGCTTGTCAAGCAGTACCCAAAGTAATTAAGTAAATACTGAGTCTTCCAAATCTATTGGGAGTTCAGATGAAATTTTCAGAAATGCGTTTTCAACAGCGTGTAATTTTCATGCAGTGCAACTTTTGGGTTTGGCTGGCTGTTTCTCTGAGAAAGCTTTCAAAATGGTAGGGTTGATCAAATTGTGAAATGCAATTTAAAATCAAAGACAGAAATAGGCCGTTGTAAAGCTTGAGAATGTTAACAGTCTTTCAAGATAAATGAAAATCTAATCATGCAGTTTGTTTCTTAATAATAAAAGAAATATGAAATGAAATTGACAGATGACTGAAAAGTGGAACCATACAAGGTGTAGCACAGAAATCTGTATCCCTTGGTCGAGCACATCCATCAGCAGTGGATTTTTCTGGCTTGAATGTAATTTAATCACTGAGGTATATAGAACAGATTCATGATTTTTAAATATCTATTTGGAATAAGGATAAAGTTCTGCAGTCCTTCTCTACTGGGTTTAAATAGTACAATGCTCACAGCTGATGCCTGGGGAGCTGGAAAACATGACATTACTTAAAACATTAGGATTTATGGTAATTTTTCTTTATTTCTCAGACTTCTTCCCTATGGATAGAGAAATAATACAGTTGGTTATTTTTAATAGAAAAGCTATGGGCTATAAATTCTAACTGCTTGGTCTCTTAACTTTCATAATTTAAATGTTAATTGTTAACTCTAGAAGAAACAGATGGTGTGTTTCTTTACTCAGTCATTCTCATGGGTGTCTTCTATATTTGTCTTCCATTTGATTGTAAAAACTACTGAAGTTGCTTGCCATGAAGGTTTAAGTATGTGCACATGTAGCCATAGCAGAATGCTACTGTAGGAATAGCAAAACTACCTGGATCGGCTTATAATAAATTCACAAGTTATTCATATAGCATCACTGTTTTTATTTCCAGGTATTCAGGATCATTTGCTCTTACTTTTTGTTAATTGTTCAAGATGAATAGTCCAAGATACCTGCAAGGGATGGAGCTCATTTTAACTAGAAATGGGACATGTATTCTGCTAGCCTCCGATTGGCAATATGGAGGGAGACGGCAAAGCTCAGATGAAAGAAAGGAAGGGAAAAAAAACTGGAGCCATGGACCAAAGGTCATAGACAAAGACCTGGTATCTGGAGGCCCTTTTGAATTTAATAATCCACTCTGATGGAGATGGCGTATCAAGCAATTGTTCACTTTGTTCTTCTGGTAATTTTTCTAGTCAAGCATTCATCAGATCCCTCTGAAGAGGAAGACTGTGAACAGTTGTCTAATTCTGGTTTGAGGATAATGGCTGTTTCAGCAGAGTAGATAGCTAACAACAGTGCTGACATTTCAGCTTTAAGGGATGTGAATCCCTTGCCTCTCTATCAAATATGTCCCCTTTTACCTTAGATCCTGGGGAAAATGTTTTATTGGCCAGCAGAGTGTTGGTTATTTGAATTATTTTGAAGAAATGTATTGTATCCCAAGTATGTTTCAGATTATCCCACACTAAGAACAAAACTAATAAAGTTATCTTTGCACTGTTTTACCGGTCTTGACTTAAATGTCTAGTTTTCGGTTAAAAAAAAAAAAAAAATTAATAGGTGTTTAGTTTATCTGGCTGCATTATAAAACATTTTGCTTGTGAGATTTTCTGCATGATACAGTCCAAAACCATCTCTCTTAGAGAAAGCTTATTGAAAGATGGAAGAAAAAGCAGTACTTGAATCTGAAGATCTGGTATGCAAGTTGAAGGTCTGAATTGATGTTTTTCTTTTTTGGAAGATTTCACCATTTCCAGATGTTACGTGAATCATTCAGCACTGTTTTCAAAGGCTGGTCAAATATGTAGAATTCTCCAAACCACATAGTGATGTGCAGATGATGATACTCCTGATCACTTGAAGGAGGGAAATGGGGAGGCAATTTTGCACCTTCTGCAATAAATACAGTACTCTTTCAAAGAGATTTGCTGATTTTTTTCAATAGGGTATTCAGCTTTTTCTAGATTAAACAGCTGGAAAAAGCTTTTACCTCCAACTTTTTGTCTAAAACAGAGTAAGCAGTGCTACCACCTTAATCAGACTGTTAATATAATAATTAGACTGTTAATTAAAAGGAGAACAGAAGGTTGCACTGGAACCAAATACATTAAAAACAAATGTTTATGTAGATGAGTGATAAAAGTATTGATTAGATCCAGCTAGAATTGTGAGCGTTTGGAGACTTCCCACGGTTTTCATCTGCTTAAACAATTTTCTGGAGTTGGCTTTGCCCTTAGAAGTAACTTGTTGCATTTTTCTGTTGTTGTTTAGAAATGCATCCTCTTACCCACTGTTTTATTCTTCCTCTAATACCTGCTGCACTGATTTTCCAGCATTTTCTGAAGATTTGCTTAAGAAGCAAGTCATCTTGCAGAAATCCCACACAGTAAGGTGCCCAGTGTTCTGCTTCCAGCTTGGGAAATTAAAGAAAGAATGCTTTCATAAAGCTTCTTTAAAGGCAAGATATAATTTTCTAGACAAAAACTCAATGCTGTCCTTCATATGAGTAGATAGAGCTTGTCATCTTTCAAGTGGAGAGTTATTACAGGAAAAGAAGGAAAATTGAGAGGGATTGGATGTTTAGCAGGGTCTTCACTCACAATGTTCAGACAAGAATCTAGACTTTGTCTTGGAAAGATAGGGCTCAGTATCTGGTGGGCTCTGCTTACCTTGGAAAGTTTTTTTTCTCTGCTACCACAACAGAATGATAGCTGTGCCCCAGGTCTCGATGCTCTCCTTGCTTTTTGGCCTCTTCATTGGACTTGGCTTTCCAAAAAACTAAAAATACAATAAAGTATTTAAAATAGCTGAATTTAGCAAATGAGTCAACTGATATACGAATCTTAATTTTTCATCTGTGCATACAATCTCTGGTACAGCAGCCTGTGTGGTACATACAAGGATACAGAAATACCAGACAGGCACTGAGTCACTGCCATCTCTTCTTGAAAATGGATTGAGGCTACTGCTCTGCAAAAGTTTACAGCTGAAATACCACCCTGAAAACATGCAGTATGTAGCAAAGTGTTTGTGCAGAGGAAGGAAGAAAGGTTATGGGCATTTACAAAAAACAGTTGATGGCAGATGTGCGGGTGAAGCGCAGTATCCGGTTCAACAATTTCTTGATTAGACTCTTTTTAAATACTTAGCCTAAAATGACCTACCTTGTTTGATGTCCAGTACTTACTCTTCCTGATCTGTGTCACATTCCATTAAGAAGAGTGAGGCAGGCACTGTGGAGATGAGCCTTCTTGAACAGGAGAGGGTTTTAGGCTGCAGTGTATGACAGGAAAGGAAACAGTGCAGTTAGCTTCACAGCACAAAGAGGAGAGCTGAGAAGAACAAGGAACAGATCTATAGCTGATGGGAACAGACGTCTCAGGGTCCAACACTGTACTGTTGCAACAGAGAAAAGATGGTTAACGTAGTCTAGAAACATAAATCACGTGAAGTAATGCAGTGGATTGGAATATGCTTTTTTTTATACTCTTTTGCGTATCGCTTTGTTGATCACTTTGCCTTTCCTCTACTGAAAAAAATATTTTTTTCTAGTTGAAATAAGCTTGTGATAAATTCTCATTTTTTTCAAAGTTTAAAAGCTTTTTTGTCATCTTCGATGAGTGCTCTGTATGGAGAGTACCTGGCTCATACTTCTGCCTAACTCAGCATCCTCTGACTATTTTTATTCTACAGCAAGCAGCTACAAATGTTGATTTTCTGTTTTCTTTTTTTTTTTTACTGCACAAGCTGCTAGTGCCAGTATCTTTCTATTTCTAGAACTCAGGAGAAATTGAAATATAGTATGACCTTAGGTAATATAGCAACCTTGTTTGTAGTTCAGTTTAAGAATATATGTGCCACTTGTGTGATGGTATTTTTAATGATGAGAGGCAAAGACTGCCATAATCTGCTTATTCGTACATTTATTCAAGTTATTCTATTTTAGATCTTTTCAATCACTATTTAAGATGGTGTTGCTTTCCAGAGCTGTGAGGTGGTAAACACTGTGTGTGATTATCTCCACAAAGCTCTCCAAGATCTCTTAAGCATTGGGTGAGGTGGATTCTTGACAAGGCTTCTTTTATACAGTGTGATTATTTATTTATAAACTATGACAATACAGGAAATGTAAAAGCCCAATAAGAGTTGAACCTTAGGCAAAAAGGAAGGCAGGTTGGGGAAGTTGGCTCAGTACCTCCAAACAGTAGGCATCTGTAAAAATGAAGGCAATAAAAGATTATTTTTAACAACAGTAATTTGTTCTGAAACATTCAGTGACTTTTGTTCAGGCAGAGGAGTTTAACTGAGAAACTACCTGTAACACAGGGATTTAAGAAATATTGAAGTTCTCCCAAACTGACCACGTGAGATAGGCAAGGGCTGTGTTTTTGTGTGTTTTTTTCCACTATCCTTTCTGCTCTTAAAACCCACCAAATGTAAGAGGGATTTAGGGTGTTACCCTGTTAGGCAAATACCTGAGCTATCAAGTTATTTCAACTGAAAATAAATGTTAATACACTGCTAGAAATTAATATCAGTGACTGTATTTGCAGGCATGCCACAAAAGAGAAGGAAGGACAAGAGGCGATCTCCATTTGATTTGGTACCCAGGGGCTTCCATAGCTTAGCAAAATTTTGAACGCAATAAAATGTTGGCTGCAAAACAAGGCAGTATGCAGAAAATAACCTGTAGCCACTGTCCTAGGAGAATGCTTCTGCTGTGACAATGTAGATGGTGTCTTTACAAAAATCCAGGAAGGCAGGAAGAGCTAGATAGTGTCTGTGCTCTGGAAGATCTTAGAGTAACTGTGTAACCACTAAAAAAAATTATAAATTATTGAGAAACTGAACCTTGTCTTCCTTAGTGGCCTTCTACCACTCATAGGTCCAAACAGCAGCAGGGACAACCTTGGATATTAGTGAATATTGTTGTTTTTTAGACTTGTTACTAGGCAACATTAACTTGTTTTTGCAGTTTCCTTGGGATCAGTGGTAGAGGCTCATGTGTTTACACGTGAGTCACTCAAAACTTGAACAGTACCTTCATTCAAACTAATTTGTAGTAGCACAACATCAAACTTGTGCCAAATTCACATTTTGAAAAACAGTTCCTGTCCTTTATTGTTTGTTTGGAGGGAAGGAGGCTGGGAGGTCACTTGCTTTTCTGTAAGTGATGCTTTCCAAAACAGGAACGTCAATATTGATATAGAAGAAAATTATTCATCTTACTCCCTTAAGTTGTTCTTCTTCAACTAATTCAAGTAATTTTGGAACATAAAGATACTGCTAATTTTATTATTATTATTATTTTTCCCCAGTGTACTGTGGTCCACCAGTATTTACTGAAAGCTATTAGTTACTTCTGTCTGAATACAAAGCAGAGGTGTAAATACTAACAATTCTCCTGTATTGCCTAACCAGAACATAAGCAGGGAGAGGAAAAATTTTCCTCGGTGCTGTTAACTAGCATTGTTACAGGTACCTAGTTCTGGCAAAGCAGTTCCCTTTTGAAGAAATCTCTGGGAACAGAGAAAGTGTGCAAGGAAAAGCAACTAAACCAAAAATACTGGTGGGTAATGTGTAATGCACCAGGCATCAATCAGCTTGGCAGTCACTGTAAAATTTAAGAAGCATGTGAAAGGGGCAGTTGTCCTTTTTATAAAATGATAATGATAATAATAATAATTTATATTACATCCTTCAGGTGTAGTGTAGTACACAGCACTATAAGACTTGCTGAACACACATTTCTCCAAAGCTGCTCTGGCCCTTACATCTCAGTTACGCTTTTAAGTTGTATAATGGTTTTAAGGAGTAGAATATTTATGTGTGTGGAAGGTTGTAGATATATAAAATGTATGTAATTTAATGCTTTCGTTAAAGTTCTTGTTAATGTTTTTGGAGTTTTCTGTGTGGCTTATAAGTGGCTTCAGTCCAGGTCCTATGTGAAATGCTCAAAGTAGTTGACTGATGTGGTCACCTTCTTGCCCTTTGGAGATGCCATCATGGTAGTACGTTTGCAGTGTTGTAGTCAAGTTTGTCCTGCCTGTCAAAGCTTATTGCAGATTGGTATAATGCAGCTAATCAAACTAATAGGTTTGATTTAGGTCTTATTAAGTGTTTTTTTGTTTTTTTGTTGGGTTTTTTTTCCCCTTTACAATATTTAACAGAGCAAAAATCTACACTGGATAAGTGGCACTGGTTGTTTAATGGACTTTGGTCTTGTCAGTATATCTGTCAAAACTGACATAAGAACATAATTATAGACTTAATGTTTTCCTGGAAGTGTTGGTGATGAATACCTTTAACAGTGTTCTTTTTCATTTGAGTTGCACCACGTACCCAATTACAGTGATTTAGTAATCTGCTATTTTTACAGGCATGTGTTTTTAAACATCAGAATTTCTCTATAATTTTGTATGAAATCATATTTTTTCTCTGTTACTACAGTTCCCATAAACGTTCCATTCTAAGGTTACACAAGTTTTAAAAGTTAGTGTAGGAACTACTGAGACACGTGCACTCCAAAAAACGTGGATTTTTCCTCCCCCTTTGTTAGCAGCACATAGAGCAGAGTCATGCTAGAAGCGTGCCTGAGAACAGCATTATTTTAGTATCTTCTCAGCACAAGTCTAGTCAATAAGGAAATCTTTGTGGATCCAGCTTGTGGTTCTTTTCTCTCCTTTCCTCTTCTTTTCTTTTGGTAATTGAACGCATCAAAACAACCGCCTCTCATTTACTCAAATAATTGCAAATGCACAGCACTAATACATTGTATCAGAACCTCTCTCTGGTGGTCTTATTTCCCCAGTAAAGTAGGAATGTGGCTGCATTAAGATGAAGCAAACAAAGAAAAATGTTTAAAATATGTTGAAATCTTTGCTGAAGTCCCAAACTTAAGCTGAGAGCTGTGTGGTCTCTCTCTCAATTTCAATGACAGCTTCTTTTCAAAATACTTCAATTTTTCCCCTTTGTTTACTTTTAAATCTTGTCACTCGCATAGAAGAACAACTTGCATCAGGGGACCTCGTAGAGCTCTTGATTTATCCTCTGTTAAGTCTTTGAACTCTTCCTTATGGTTGGAAAACATGTTACTTGCCTTTCGTGGTAAGTGCCAGTGGTGTAAATGCAGCGACAGGCAAAATTTTTAATTTCCTTTTTCATCCTTGGGTAATGAGAATAATAAAGAATTCTACTTCATTATACCTCTCTCCATTTCTCGGACATTGCTGATTTTTGTCTAGATAAACAAGCTGCTGTTATAGACATGCTTTCGAATTAGTGAACCTTTTTTCAGCATGATAATCTTCCGTTTTATAAATTAAAACAAATCCACTTCATTTTTTTTTAACCATCAATTCGTACTTCAGACATTATTTCATAGGACATCAGGGAGTTGCCAGTCTTGAACTGGTTTAATGAAGAAAAGCAGACTGTGCAACTTGGACATTTTCCATTTTATTGCCAGCCAGAATCCCAGCCCTCCTGTCAGCTGACCAATCCTACAGCCTCATGGAGGCTTCTCCCATTTTTTAATTTGTGAAATTTAGAAAAATGCTTCCAAGAGAATACTGTTACATTCCTTGTAAGTTCAATTTCATCCCTCTCTTTTTCAAAAAGGAAGAACCTCATTTGCAAAAAATCACACCGAATATCTCCTTTTTACATACATCAGGGACTGTGTTTATACCATCTCAGCATTTCCAAAACACCCATTGCAGTGACTCATACATAATCCTTTTGAGGGGTGAAAACAGCATCTAAAGTACAAAGAAGCTGGTTCTAGAAAAACTTGCAGAAAATCCTAAATGTAGCGTATAGAAGAAAAATGTTCTGAGGGGGGAAGTAAAAAACAAAAACAACCATTTCTACATTACTGCATATAAACACCTAATTACACGTCCTTAGTTAAGATGTAATTAGACTTTTGTTGTTGTTCTTTGGTGGTCTTCAAGTGTGAGAGTATTCTCAGGATTTTGCTTCTATCCCTTAGTTTTAGAAACCCCAGGAATGCAGGTATGTGTTGTGCTCAGTTCTGAGACCTCCCTGTACCTTACTGTCATTATCTGGGCATTCTGAAGTTTTTTCAGGCATTGTTAAAATTCTGTTGTTTATCTGCTTTTTGAAAGGTTATGATTTTTTTCATATCTGTAGCTTCTGGTCAGGCTGACAGTGTGGTATGAGTCTTTTTAAAGCTGAACTTTTAATCAGCCAGGCACACTTTTTTAGAAACAATTGCATTTTTTTTTAATATATTTTATTAAATCGTTAAAAAGAATAGAGGGGAAACATCATTCATAAAAGAGAAGTTCTGGAAGTTCCCTCCTAGGACATTGTGATTTATATAATGGCCAGAATTGTTCTTTGATTGTAGCTCGACCTTGCATTTTCTTCTGGACTGTATTTAGAAATCTTTTGTCTCAGTTATCTGTGGACAGATGAGTACCTCCAGGATCATAGGCTGGACCACACGTTTAAATACTGTTAGTTGCTTATTTTGAAAAATGTGCTTAAAATACTGAGCTGGATCTGGCTGGGGCAATGTTAGTTTTCTTCACAGCAGCCCAAACGGTGATATGTTTTGGGTTTGTTGTCAGCACAGCTGTTACTATACCAGTGGCTGAGCAGTGCTTGTACAGCCTGAAGGCCTTCCCCAATTTCTCACTACCCAGCAGAGAGCAGGCTGGGAGTAGTAGGCAAGAGGGTGGGAGGAGATGCTACCAGCTAGATGACCCAAACTGACAGAGGAGATACCACATAATGTCGTGCTCGTTAGCAATCTTTTGCTTGGGAGCTGGCTGGGTGTCACTCTGCTTGTGGAAGGTTGTGAGTGGTTGCCTTTGCATTACTTGTTTTTTTTTCTTCCACTTCTCCTTTACTTATTAAACTTTTTGTATCTCACAGGTGAGGTTTCTCTCTTCTATTCTTTTTCTCTTCCCTCCATCCCTTAGGTGTAGGGAGGTGGGTGCTGAGCAGGTCACACTGTGGTGCTTTGGCCCACAGCCAGTGCCTTCCCTCAGGTTTGTCAGGTGCATAGAAACTGGAAGAAGAGGTGAGTGAGTGTCTGCAGGTGTGTAAGCTTCCTGTTCTCTGCAATATTTTTCATTTCTAGAAAAATGAAATATGTTTAGGAAACAGTAAATAAATGCATTACAATGCTAATTGTATGTAATGATTATAATGTGATATCAGGGAAGTCATGGTTCTCATTACAGCAATGTAAACGAACTACTTTTAGAAGTGTTATGAATTAGTCAGAAAACAAGCGAAGTAGAAGCTTGTAACTATTTTATAGGTAGCAGAAGTGGAGTGAAATTTAATTTTGTACAAAACACGGGTGTAAGAAATTCCTGTCTTTTTGAGACTAGTGATCCACCCAGCCCAGAAGGACATGCATGTAGGTCTGGCTGCTGTCTGTGTTCCGTTCCTTTTGGACTCATCCAACATCCACAAGGGTTGAATTAGAGTTTTTAGGAGATACCTACCTGCCTACTCCTTTTGCTGTCCATTCTCAGATCAGTCACCCGTTACTTTGCCTTGTCCCCCATTGAACTGTTGGTACTATCTCTGTCCACAGCTTCCCACTTAGCATTTCCCAGGAAATCACTGCCAGTGCACAGAACTTTTTCTATTTTGTTGTTGTTGTTGTTATTGTTTTACCAAAGAACTATTTTGCCAAGTGCCCCTAGTGTATTCAGGGTCAACAGTGCTTTTGTATTCAATTTAGCCGTCACCCTCATGATTTTTATGAACTCCAGAGATGCACCCCTCTGCTTTCACATCTCCAAACTGCAGAGTCTCAGCCTTTCTGGCCATATGTCCTGAGGCACCACAACCCTGCAGCTTCATTCTGATTTCTCTGTTCTCTCCCATCTCTAACTCCTGCATGTCTTTTTGAGATGTGGAGGATTAAATATTACCGAAGATGTGAATGCATGAAAATTATATGCTGTCAAAAACACACTCTTCTTTAAGCACCCTTTCTGATGATACTCATTATTTTGTTGGCTTTTTAGCTGCCTCTGCACTTGCGGCAGAAATTAGGTGCAAGTTTTTAAAGGTTGAATGCTCAACAGTGTTCTGACAGTTGAGTGGTGGAGCCTTCATGTTGATTTGTAAGGCAAGTGTGAGATGTTTTATTGAAGAGTCCTCTTGAGACTTTTTGCTTCCTTGCAAAACGTGTCTTTTCATGTGCTCTCTTATCCTTCTCTTTCTCTTGTTGCCTTTTGAGAGTCCCTTGAAAACGGCAGAAGAGCAGAATAATGTAATACTTCTACATTCTGTACATCTTAACTGTTTAAACTAGAGAAAGCAGAGAGGTTGAATGTTTCTTGAGTAAAGCATGTTATTTTGAATTTGAGCCACTCTGACTCCCTTTGTTACTGTGTTACTCTTGGAATATTTTATTGTGGATTTTTGTTATTCTCTGAAGGTGGTGAAGAATGGTGTATGAGGTACATACTGTGATGTAGGAGCAATATATAATTGCTGCAGTAAGGTCAGACTAGCACCGTCTTAGCCATCTAGTTAAGATTGTTTCTTGATAATGTACCATAGTGATTCTGTGTGATTCTGCCAGCAGGTAACATCCTTCTAATCTCATTCTTCACTTCTGATCCTATATATGTGACTGGGTAGTGAGGTGTTGCTGAAATCCATACACTAAAAATCCATAGAGGACATCTGTCTTACAAGTAGATACTTTTACCAGGAAATCTGAACTTTCTGCAATGTTTTCCCATTATCCTATTAGTCAGAAGTACTGGGAAAAGCAATGACTGTATTTTCTGATGCATGATCACGGGTGGGGCTGTTGTACTCCAGCAACTTCATGCTCAGCCTTTCTGCCAAATTTATTTCAATATCACCCTTGTTCTAGCCCCATGTATCTTACTGATCACTGAAAATGACACAGTTTCCAAAATTCTAGCCTGTCTTCTCAGTGCAAACTTGACATTTCTTTGGAAGGGTGGTGTACAGTTGTGAAGTCACTTTAAACACTGGTGCTCTAAGTATCAGTGATTGTGGCTGCTGACTTCAGCCCCAAGCATGGCATCCATGGCTGCACGGCAGTTCAGAGCAGGACTGTGGCTTGTTTTTGCCCTCTGTGTCCTGGTGCCTTCAGCTTATCTCACAACTCTAAAACAGCGTTGCAGTTTCAGCAGAGGGAATAATGCTTGTGGGAAAAATTTTGGGGGTGAGAAGGACTTTAGGGCTTTGCCAGGACCCACTCGCTCAGGTAAGTGTGGACGTGGTCCAGTGAAGCTCTCCAGCAACTGCTAGATATAAGTATTCATTCAACCCCTTAACAGGCACTTCTTTATTCTTGCATAACATATATTTAGTATCATCTTGCAGTGTCCAAGGTACAAGATTTGGGGGAAAAAAAGAGTAATACATTTACATGATCTCCTGCTGTTTCTCTGTGTGTACATATAGGATGACAAAGAAGCCAACAGACCCTTGCCAAACAAAGGAGTGCATGGACTAGGAAATGAGAAGTTCAAACCTGTGGTACCTTGGCCTCATGTTGAAGGTGTGGAAGTGGACTTGGAATCCATTCGAAGGAAAAATAAGGCCAAAAATGAATTAAATCAGCATGGTGGTGGTGATAACAATCAGCAAAACGTCATCCAGAGGCAATATCTCACATTTAAGCCTCAGACATTTGTATATCGAGATCCTGTTTTACGACCTGGAGTCCTCGGTAATTTTGAACCCAAAGAACCTGAGCCTCATGGAGTTGTTGGTGGCCCTGGAGAGGAAGCGAAGCCATATGTTTTAGGACCAGATTACAAAGAATCCATTCAAGCCAGCATAAAAGAGTTTGGGTTTAATATGGTGGCAAGTGATATGATCTCACTAGATCGGAGTGTTAATGACTTGCGTCAAGAAGAGTAAGCAAACTTTTTGTTTTCTTTTAGTTCTGTTTTTATAAGACTTAATTATTTTTTGTCCATAGATCTTAATCAGTGCTTAAAATAATATTATTAATTAGGCCAAATTCTCAAGACTTCTTGTCCTGACAGGCAAGAGTGATGTACTATACCAAGTATTTTTATATATTATGCTTAATACTGTGCCAGTTATTCCTTTCATAAATGCTTTATCTATGTTGATTTGTCTATAAAAGTCATTTGTTTTAGTGTTTAATTGCATAAATTTGGATGTTCCAGTTCCTGGCAGTCTTCCTAATTGTATCATCTCTTTTTGATTCATAACTTAAGATTTGGTTTTAAGTAAGGATGCTTTTTTATTATTTTTATTTCATACAGAAGTGCCTGTAGTATTGTTTATTTAGTTATAGTTTCATGACAATGCTTTAAAAATATATATATTGTTTCCTTTAAACATTTTTACCTACATTAACAGGAGTGTATAGATCTGCCACAGCTGAGTTTGAGTTGGAGCTAACAGCAGAGTAGTCTTCTACCTGCACCTCTCACTGCGTTTATCACAAAGGAAAGCTGGGAAAAAAAAAAAGATTTACTTGCCTTGAGGTGTGTCTACTTCACTATGAGGAGAATTCTGGGAAAATATTAATATTTACTCCATGTATAATTACCAACAGGTTTCCACAATCTCTTTCTGTTCTTTGTTAAATGCTGGAGCCAAATTTGCTTTCAGGCTAATCTGTGTTTGATATTTTTTTCCCTTGTTAAGTATTAAGGAAAGGTCCCTGAGCAAATTGATTGACCAGTGTATTTAGCCCTTTTTGCATTGGATAGGAAGGTGTATGAATTTAAATATAAAATAGGTTCCTCTTCTTCACAGCAGTGGAGAATGTTTGCCATCTTGAGGGTTGCTTTAATTTTATTTCTGCACTGCAGTCAGCAGTTGGACCTGAGTACTTAAAAGACTTCATGAAGGGGAATAAATGTCCAGAGTAATTTGCCTAGGCCACCATTTCCTTCCAGTTTTTTCCCTGAATACTGCTACTTCTGCTGAGGTATTTGCAATCACTGAGGACCTTCCTGGAAGAAGTAACAGAACTAAGAAAATTGGTGAAGAAAAGCTGTTTTCCAGTCAGGTTCTGTAATGAGCTGAGTAGAGTGAAGCTGATGTCAAGAATTTGTGTTAGTAGAGTTCATTTTGACCCTACCTTCCCTCAAAAGAAGGGGAGGAAGGAGATAGAAGCGTGTTCCCAAACTTCACTCTCTGTTCTGCCCAGATAGCAAAGCAGAAATGGCAGAATGTCCCACATCATTGGGTCTGGGTTACTTCTACCCAGGCTACTGACCATTGGCGACAGAGCTTAGTTACTTCCTTCTCCTCGTTTTCCCCAAGCTGAGGGACATCAGAGGGGCTACATATCTGCCTGGTAGATCCAACCCTTTAGCTTCTTGAAATATTTTTGGCATAATCTCCAAATTTCTCCTTACTGCTGTTCTAAAGATACAAATTCCTTAAGAAGACTTAAATACTTTGTATGCTTTGGGAAATATAAAGGACAGCCTTGATCACATTGGAAAAAAAAAAAAAAAAAGAATTTTACAAACAGTTTCCTCCAAGCACACTTGCAAATAAGTCATCCAAGGAGGTCAAAGCCAGCAGCTCAAATCAAAGTTAGGTTTTACTGTTTAATAACATAAGCAAGCAAACAAAAACAACATGAAAAATATGAGCAAAATGCATCTTTCAGGCAACTTTATATCTAATATTTAATATACTGAATAGTTGAAATTCTTGCAGTTACCTTAAATATGTTAAAGGTTTATTGCTATCCCCACGTGTCCCTCCAGGAAAGGCAGAAGAGAGGGAAAGCAATGCAGGATTGTTTGGTACTGGTATATGCTTTCAGGTATCAGTGTATTCACTTTCCTGCTTTTTCCCCCTGCAAAACATAGCACCTCTCCTGATGGATGCCCCATTTATTTTTTTCCCCTTTTCACCCTTCTGATCCGTTTAGTGAGTCCTGAAGCTGTTTCGGTTGGTAAGAGCGGGCAGCATTCGCTTCAATCCTACCAAAGAACAGTATAATCATCCTTTTTTGACTACCAGCATCTTAGCATTGCTGTCAGGAAGATATTTCAGGCAAAGGCTGGGTTATTCACTCAGAGATGCTCAAATCCAGGTAGGCCTCTTGTCAACCTTCTCCTTCAGAGTTAGAAGTTCTTCAGCATCACCCTAAGCAATGAGCTTTGTTCAGGAAAGGACACCAAGTGCTTCCCCAGGCTGCACTGGCAGGAGAGAAACAGTACTGTAAGAACAGTCTCTCTGAGCTTTAAAGACATGTAGCTCCATGAAGGGGAGTATTCAGTCCTGCTGTGGTTAGATTTGTCTTTTCTGTCAGACCCACGGCCAAGGGGATTTGCCAACTGCCATTACTGATTCAGCAGGAACTTCACTGCTGATTGTAGGCAGTATCAGTTCCTTAAAAGAAGCTGAAGTTTTGCTGCCTCCTGTAGGGAGGAATCATGTTAGTTGATGTGTTGAAGCGGTTTGTCAAGCAGTGCTGGCCTATTGCTTAGATCAGTACTGAGAACTCCAACTCTGAGTTTTTTAACCAGGCTGTTTTGAGGTTGAAGGCAATCACTTTTCTTGGCAAGGGGAACTGCTATTGATTTAGATGGAGCAGGACTTGTTTTCCCTCTTACTTCTGGTTGCAAGGAGGAGGGGGCAGGTTTCACAGGCCCTATCTAAAACCTCTGCATGGTTGCTGAAGGAAATTTTTCCTTAAAACGTCGTGATTTTTACCTTCTTCAGATTTATTTATTTTTTATTCTGACAAGTTCTACTTTCTGAGAGCATTTGTATTCAATTCTACATGTTGTTCTGAATCCTAGCAGAACACTGATAAAACTTGAGCTTTAGGGAATAAGGTCATTAATTTATTTGTTCCCAGGGTATTTTTGTGATTGGGAGTCTGCACAGAGATAAGGCTGGATCAAAACAGAGCAATAAAGAATCTGGATGATCTTGAATCCAAGATAAACAGACCATGCTAGGGAAATAAAAAACAAACCTGGGCTGGGGATGAATACTGTCAGGTATGAGATGCGTCCTCTCAAAAAGAAAAAAAAAGTTGTTGCTAGAGAGAGCAACAATAGGGTTTTTGTTTCCAGCAAACAGAGCCACTGGTACAGAATTTAACAAATAAATTAAATAAAAAGGTTCTGGATCTGACCAGAGATCTACTTTCTCAAAACTGTTTCTCCACTGAATAACATATGCTTGAGAGAAATCATGCAAGAATGGGGTAACTTTCATTCCTAGCAAACCAGTGGACCAGGGCTTCTTGATCCAGAAATTGCAACAGGACCATCATGCTTCATGGACCTTTTCCTGTGCATGTAATTGTCTTTTAAATGCATTTGCACTCTTGAAATTCATAAAATCGTGAGTCAAAGTCTCTTTCCAGGCTGAAGAACACAATGTGTGCTTAACCTTTCCTCCTGGATATTGTCGTGTACCTCTGTTATTCTGCCACCCTGTGATACAGAAATATCAACAGTATCGACACTGAGCTACTATATTAACGTTCTGTACTTCTTCCTTATTATTCCTACCACTGTTTGCCCTTTAATCAGCCTTGAGCTAAAATGTGCACAGAGCTGCCTTTATTCAACTCCAAGACTTTTTAAGTGACAATGAATGACAAATTCAGAGGCCACGTCTGAGTGCTGTGCTGTTATGCTTCATGTACACTCATTTGTGCTCGCAGTGGGCTCTCCTGATGGCTTATTGCCTGGGTAGCTCCTTGAGTTCCTCTGCAGCTTCTTACATTTCAGTAGATGCAGCCTAGATTTTAATAGGCTTTTACAGTCGCAGCCTCCCTTCAGTGTGGGCAATATCCATTCATTCCTGTTCCTTAAACTGTTACTGATCTACAAAATCTTCCATCTTATTCTGCTTTACTTCGCTGTAGAACTTCGCTTCTGAAGAAGCCAAAGAACCTTTGTCAAAGGCTTTGGAAATTCAGTTGCTCTTCCAACAGACTCACCCATATCTACATACTTTCTGATTCCTTAAAAATATTTATAATGTTTCTGTGGCATGATTTTCCTCAACAAATGCTGTGTTTATGGTATACTAGTTTTGTTCTTTATTATTTGCTTCTGTTCACAGCACTGGAGTAGGACTCAGTAGTCTGCTGTTCTTTGAAAACCCAGGACCCTTCTGTAAAAGGACGGTGTCAGCAAACAAAGTCCTTAAGTTTAGGATGAAGCTTCACTATGTCTTTGCTCTGTTTTTGTATGTTTTCCTGGTTATCTGGTGTTGGTCACTGTTAAGATTTCAGTGGGAGTGCTTAATTTAGGTTTCCCACTTTTGAATTGGTGGTCTCTCTTTATGCTGATCATCTATCAGCCCCGCAGACTTTCTGGCAGGCAGCCTATCCTACTTGTGGTGTTTGGAAAAAAGTATTTCAATAGCAGCTTTCATACTTCAGTAAGTCTTTCTCAAACTTTTTTTTTCCCCCATCTATCTTACTGTTTACATTGTTTGCCTGAATTAGCACTCATTTCAGTTTTCCTTTTTGGATACCACCCAGTTTATTTAAAGAACATCTCCTTCTCACTGCAAACAGCGCCTGACTTTTAATTATGCTGCCTTTCCTCATTCCTTTCTACGCTTTTTTTTTTTTTGTTTGATTACTAGTAGTGGTAAACAACACTCAGCTTCTAATATGGTGTCTTTGAGAAAACTCTGAAATGCTACCTGAAAGCATTTTAACAAACCCACTCAGTCCCTTATAGTTCCCCTATCCAAGAGAAGGAGTTGCTGTGACGCCTCTTGTTTGACAGTGGACCTTCAGTGCATTGTGGCTGCAACTGGAATGTGGCTCCCAAACAGGTTTACTTTTAGCAGAGCTCAGTGTAGTGACAAGAGTAAAATTCTGCTGCTGCTGCTCTTGCAAGTTCTCTTCTACAATGCCCTCTGACAGCACTAACTAGTGATGCCTACAGCTGTAGGTTTTGGAGAACAGTTTGGATTTACCATCTCCTTTGAGGCAGTGGAGGTCTCCTGCCTGTGGTTTCTGTTCTTCCAGGCACATCCTGGTGGGTGGCAGAGTCCTGCATGGGTGGCCGGTTCTTCCCCCTAGTTGTACTGACAGCTTCCCTTGTCTTCATCCGTGACACATCTGAACTCTAGTAATCTGTATACCTGGTTTATTTAATGAAGGTGATCTTCCCTGGATAAAATTAAACAGTGGCAAAAGTCTCACCAGATTAATGAATTTAAAACAGGCTACTACTCAATTTTCTCATCCAGGCACCAAATCTCTGTTTTATTTGCCATTTCCTAACAGTTGGGTAAATCTAGCCCTCCTCTTCCTCTTTCCATCTGGAAGCAGTAAATAAATGAATTGTATGTGCCCTCTGAGCCTCATCTCTGAGGGTATGAGATACTGAATGAGTCCTGGACAAGCTTCTCCTGTTTTCCTTCATCTCTTCTATTTTATTCTTCAATACAACTAAGGATAGGAAGGACAAAGCAGACACAGTGCTGGCCAAAGGGATGTTTGGAGCTGTGCACAAAAGCCTAACCGAAGAGACCTCTGGTTGCAAAATCGATCTTCTAATTCAATAAGTTTAAAATAGAGACCTAAGTGAGTTAATTATCCCTTGTAGAAGTCTGATTTCTGTTTGTTTACATGAATTCTATGGTTAACTGTTAAATTAATGACAATGTTCTTTAAGTTCTTACGGAAAACAGTAGTTCTACAGTATGGCTTTGCAAGCAGAAAATCTTATAAAATATTCTGAGTGTTATAAAAAGTGAAAAATAGTGTTGAGTGTTGTCACCATGCATTGGCCTCCTTCTGACTGCAAAGAGCCAATCTGCATTTTCCTTTTTTATCATTGTCCTGAGTGAGTTTTTTGCCTTATGCTGTTTATTCCCAGTGTCTGTCCTTAGTAGCTAGTTTGCTGGGAGACATTTATTTGAAGCTGGGAGCTTTTTACGGACAGGTGTAATGATGTGCCCTTGGTAGAGCCACGCTGGCTGTTCTCAGTCACTTTCTTCCTGGTGTTTTTTGGAAATTTGGCCAAATTCTCACACCTGAAATCATGAGCTTTTCTTGGCAGATGTTAGGGAACATTTAAGCGGTGACTTCCTTGTGAAAGAGAGTCAAAAAAGATGAGAAATCTACTCTGTGGACAAAAGCACTCTGATGAGTATGAACGTGGAGCTCTGAGAAGAGGCTGTATGGTGTGTGACTCATGACAAAAGCTGCACATGGTTATACAAGACTGAAACAATGCTAGCTGTTCCAAAGAACCAGCATTTAGTATTGCTACAAAAAATACATAGCTACAGTGTGTGAATTGAAGTAGTCTCTCGGGCAATTTCTTTTCTCTCAGAAGCACTAAGAAGCAATGCAGGGTTTTCTTTATCAAGTCTGTTTTCTTAATAGAACATCCCCATCCATACTGGTGTATTTTGGCAGGTTGAAGTCACACTCATTGCACTCTGGATTGAAATTTAGGTGGAGTAGCGCTCATGAAGTCCACTGTAAGTGGTGCTGTTTGAAGCTCCCTGTCTGTCCTGTTCACTGACTTTGGTTACTCTAGAGCCCTAATGCCAGGGATGTTCACACTGCTGATCAAATTTTTGCTGGGGTAATTAACTGTGTTGTCTGTAAGAAAGGATGAGTGCTCAGCATGCTTTGCTCAGGCTTCATTTGCTGTTGTTATCCCACCCGTGGAAGGCTTGCTTGCAAATCACTCTTACTGACCTGTAGGGTTTTAGTCTTAGGACTCGATTTGTACTTGGCTGTTTTTGACAGCCTCTTTTTACAGACATTGCAGGAATTTTACCTTGAGTAGTTTGACTGTGAGAGGAAGCATTATGACTTTTTGTGAATGTTTATGACATGGGAAAAATTAATCTCTTACTGATTTTTTATTTCACTATTAAAACAGATAACTGCTGTCTATTCACCAGCATAAGCCAGAATCTCAAGCGCATTACCCACACATATCTGTCAGTCTTGTTTGTGACAGAATAAATATTTGTGGTTTTCCCTTCCCCAGATCATCTGTTGTTTTTTATTTTATTTTATTTTATTTTCCTTTTTAATGACATGGCTGCTGTTACAGGATGTGCCTCCTGGGCCATTAAAACTCATACTTGAATAATTGGATCTGTTGTCTTGGGTTACCTTTTTACTTCAAACAAAACTACTGATAAGCTTTTGTTGAAAAACCTGAAAAAGTAGCTCTTCCTTGTGTGAGTACAATGTTTCTTTTGTACAGAACTGTATTTTTCAACAATTGTTTTTGCAGCTCCTACCATTCTATAATACAGTCTTTTAGTTCAAAAGTGAGTGAGAATTGGCTTGTTTTTCAAATCATAAATGAAGTTTTGGAAGATGATCATTCTATTTTTTATTATTTTTAGTACAAGCAGAGGAGGGAATTCTTGCCAGAAATAAACACTTCCGAGTTCACTTAAGAATGCACACATGCAGAGCTCTGTTTTGGCAAAGCAAAACAAAACTTAATATTTTTCCTATCATAGTTTGATGGTGATATCTAGGACACTTTAGTTGGTTCAAGTGCAATTGAAAATACCAGATGTTATAGCACAAATTCTTAGTGCTGACTTGAGTTTAAAAAATATCAAAATCCTCACTGAAAGCATGAGATGAGGCAGATGAATCCCGGCTGCCTATAAAGAGGTAGATGGTCTTTTTACTCTGAGTGAAAAATATAAATGTACTATTTTCTTTTATAGTGGTTAGCTGCCAGATGAATCCTGTCATAGCTAAGGAGATCGAATAGAAAAGTGCTACACTGAAGCCTGCTTTCTAAGGGAATTTGATTAGTAGCTTAATTATAGCCCTGTGCAAATTATGTATTTGATACTGTTGTATGAAATATGCTTTCAGCAATTACTGTTGGTATCAGTGTCATTGGAAATGGAGCATTAGGAGCTTGGTTTCATTTCACATAGTACATTTGCAACAATCTGTGGTATGCTGTACCTGTTTGTAACCGAGAAGACCAGTTTTACAGCATGCCCAACAACCTTCGTGTGCTTTACTGAGTCCTGGGGCTGGGGCAAGTGCATCACAGAGGTCGAACAAAGTAGAGAAGTTTGGGTTGTGCCCGGTGGGCCACTAGCTACCTCACACCTGACAAGGTTCCTGGAGAAAAAAGTAGTTAAAAAGTAATGGGGAATGTACTGTCAGCATCTCCTTGTGATGAGGAAAGGTTTGAATTACAGGTGTTGTGCTTAAATGAAAATAAGCATTATCTGTATACGGTTCAGGTCCCGAAAGTGAAAACTGAAGTGAAGGGTGGATCCTGTCTAAGGCCAGCTGCCAGCATTTCACATGTTAAGTTTCAACAGAAAAATATTTGAGGCAAATAGAGGAAGCATTCTGTCAAATGAATTGTAATATGAATGCAAAGCTAAAAGATAATTGAACTTCTTATGATCTATCTTGTTCCTGCTAATTAGAAACTTACCATCTATCTTAGAGCTTTTGAATAAACTGATGTAAAATAAATTGTAATTCAGCTCAGTTGAGCCTGGCCAGGAACTTTGAGGTTTAGCGTCTGGTGTGGTAGAAATGAGGTATTTTCTTGGGATTGAGCCCCAAGCTTCTCATAGCCTTTTGCTTATTGTATTCGGTAACACCTGTCAGTGCTTGATAAATATGAAATTATGCATAGTCTGAGTTCTTTTGAGCTTTACATAGGCAAATACGTCAAGCTGCCACTTCCTAAAGCAGTGCATACCCAAGCAGAAAAATGATGGGAATTGCCATAATGCATTAGCTTCTTTGCAGCGTTTTCTGACAAGTCAGTGCTGGCTGCTGCAGATGGGAGAGGAAAGTAGAGGGCAACAAACAGCTTTTGTGTAATCAACCCACTGAAATGCCTCCTTATTCTGCCTGGTGGTTGGCTCTCCCTGCCTGTCTCCTCACTGTGGTAGTGCTCGGTGTGCCACTGTTCTGCAGAGGGACTTGAGAAACACTGGAAAATGCTACGCTGCGTTGAGCTGAGAGGATGCTGCAGATCTGCAATGCTGTAAAACAGTACAGCTCTAATTTGGAAGGTGAAAATGATCTGTTGAATGTCATAGGAAAAACAAGCTGAGGACAGCTATCAGCACATGAAATAGGAGCCTTCAGGGGAGAAAGAGAGGTTTGGCTCCCTCTCTGTAAGGCAGCTTCCCCCAGGGAAGAAAATTTATTTCTGGCCTCACTGTCCTGCCCTGATGCATTTATTGCTTATCCTTCTTCATTACTGTGAAAGTGATACTATAGGCAAGATTGCTGTGATTAAAAAAAAAGGCAAGATTTATTATTTTCACAACGCTGTTAGCATCAGTGTTGGCACTCTGTACAAACCTGGTCATGAATTAAAGTTGTGATGTTTTAAGAGGCATGATAGGGAATACAGCTTGTGCTTCCAGGGGCACCAGTGTTGCAACTCAGTCACATAGCCTTCCAGGCTGCTTCCAGAATGGAATTATACAGAGCCTATAGCTGTTATCAAAATAGGAAATGCTGTTTTGGTGTAGGTCTAAGCTGTTAAATAGTGTGTAAGAGTGGTTTTGCTACTTCATGCTGAAGGCAGAAAAACAAAACACCTAGCTGTCTTCAGCTGAGCAAACCGTCCTTTTTGGACTGTCTGTTCACTTCTTTTCTAGAACCCCTGTTTTGTAAGTTAACTAACACAATTTTGTATTGATGTGGATGATGCATAAAAATATCCTGTAATGATTAACAAGTACAATATGAACTATATATTTACTTAGTTACATCTTGGCAAAGAAGTGTGTGGTCCACTTCTGTCTTCTCAAGGCAGTGCTGCCTCTGACCTGCAGGCACTCCAGCAGCAGTCTCAGCTGGCACCTTGGTACTGGCAGCCGTATGGATGAGTGAGCTGTTTCAAGGTGCCTCGTGAAAGAAGTGCTCATCTGTTTTCCTGGGGAGAAGGGGGTGCAGTTTACTGCAATAGTTGTAATAAATCGATGACTTAAAACAGCAAACGGTCCTGAATTCAGAATGAAGCTATGCAAACAGTGTGCTGCCTGCTGAAGCACTGTGCCCTTATAAGATAAGAACAGATCTTAGGAGAAATGGAAGCTGCAAATGGAAACAAAACTCTTTACATCTTGTTAGGCTCTGATACATTTTTCAACAGGAAATATAACTTAAAATGCAATTTTGAAGTGTGAACAGCTTTATATTCCGGCAAAATGGAGATCTTAGTAAGGAAAGATTTGTTCTAGGTGAGCTGTCTTGGCTCCCAGCTTATCACAGCTGACCCGTGGGCTGCAGCTGAAGGGACATCATGCAGGACAGAGGCTGCCCCCTGCAGTGCATGGGCAGGACAGAGCACTGGGGATGAAGCTGGAGTCTGAAGCATATTTAAGTCCTCTGTGTCACAGAGCTTTTTGTACTTTGAACCTTCCCCATGCCTGATTTCAGTAGCAGCTTTTGTCTGGGTGTCTGTACCTACCTGACCCTGTCTCTTAAAACTGAAGCATGAGCTTGGAATTGGAAGTGTTTTACTTCCCTTTCTGATGTTTAAAATTCACGGGTAGAGTAGTACTGTAAAATTCAGCTTCAAATACACAGAAAATGTGTGTGGTTGCATGGTGTTTGGTTTGCCAACCACTGGATGTCACTGCTGCCTCACAGAAGGTTCTCCCAGCTCCTTCCCAGTGGGTTTGGACAAGCAAGAGTGGAGGCTCTCGGGTTGTCACTCAAATGACTGCCCACTTGCATTTCTTGGAAGAAATGCCACATCAATTATAGTACACATTAATTGCTAATATCTAAAACAAACCTCTAATTCCTAGTGCAATGTGAGTGGTAGGATTGTGCTGTAAATTACTGCAGCCTGCTGAAGCTTGCATGCTTGATGAGTCAGTGTGCTGACTGTCCAATAAGTGAAATGAAGTCTCTGGAAAAAAAACTAGAAGCATGATTTAGAGGTATAAATGCAGCACTTTTACGACTTACAAATGGCACGTTTTGTAACATGTGATTTTTCAAGTTTAAAAAGTACAATGTGCTGACAGATTTGAGGAGATTAAGTTGGAATTATAGCAAAAAAAAAAAAAAAACAAAAAAAAAACACACCTATCTAGAGCTCAGGCTTTATGTTTCGAAAATACATTAAATGCAGATAAAAAGACAAAAAAAAAAAAGCATATAAGTTGCTCACAGACGTGTTGAATTCAAGTTTTTATAATAGGTTCAAGTTTTTTTAAATATGATAAATTACTTACTACCTCTCATTATGCTCCTGACTATTTTCTACCTCCATCTTCTGCTACTGGGAAGTGAGAGGAAAAAAAGCAACATGGAAGATTTTGGTTTGTTAGAGTGTTTGCTTTATTTGGAGGTGGTCTGAAACGTTGCAACTGTCTGAAACTGGTTAGAAAAAAAAGGTTTTCTATGATAATGCTTGAAGATGCAGGTCACCAACACCAGAGGCAGAATTTTCTGCTACTTTTTACATAAAGCTCTTGAAAAGTGCTGAGCTGGCATTCAGATTTTGAATATGTAATGCTGTTTTCCTGTACTCTAATGTACCTGTGCCACTAAAATTAACTCAAGTGAATATATCCATAAAACAGAACACAATTCTGTTATTAATATGCTATTAAACACACAATGGAAAATCTTCCCCAAACCAACTGACTTCACTCCCCTGGACAGCATAGCCCTTTCACCTCTGCAAATAGCTGCACAAGTCACTGGCAGCCTAAGTTCTGCTGCTGCAGACTGAAGTGCTGCAACTTGTAATCGGATGAAATCTTTGACAGGAATTTGTGGGAGGAATAAGTGAGTCACCTGATCCATTAAAAAGAAGTCTATCTAACACCCACATGTTGGTAGCCATGAATGTTATTATCTGCAGCCACTCCAGGCATAACAGCAATTGAGGTAGAGGCTCTTAGACAGGAAGGTGTACTTTTGGAGATCGTGCTGTTGCAGAGGTTGCTTGCATCAAGCCTGATTAAGAAAGAAAAGGCCTGATCAGATAGCTCTTAGTTATAGACGGATTTTGTTTGTTAATTTTCATCTCCAAAATGGATAACCTGTGTCTACCAAATTCAGTTTTCTTTATGGTGGATGAGGAATATGCATGGATGCCGTTTGCTGAAAAAACATGGAATACTTCCATCTTGATCAAAGAAATGTTATTTAAATACCTACTGATGAGTTATATGAGTTATGTTCGCGTATAATTGAATATTGTTTCAGAAAACCTGGCTATTTCTGTGTTTACAAACACAGGAATGTTTCTTTGTGTGTAATAACCTTTTTAAGTATATAGAGAAATATAACTATGGCAATTTCAATGTTTCCATTTGTCAAGAATAATTTTTTAATATACGATAGATGTATCTGAAAAGTCAGATTCTCTCTAGTAGAGATTTTACTTGCTGAAACATGAAGAAAAGAATTAGGTCCTTCATATTGTGTCTGTTGAAATCTAAAGCGCTACATCTCTGAAATAAATAGAACAAATAAATATTGGTATATTTTTTTAATAGGAAAAATTTCTTCTCAGAAAGAGTGGTGAGATATCGGAGCAGGTGACAGGGAGGTGGTGGAGCCACCGTCCCTGCAGGTGTTTGAGAAGGGGGTGGATGTGACAGTGAGCGACATGGTCTAAAAGGTGGTCACAGGCATGGGCTAGGTGGTTAGATCTTAGTGGTCTTTCTACCTCCAGTGATCTATGATTTGGAAAAGGGGGCTGATTATCAAGTAAGAAAACTCCAAGGTATAGGAATTATAGGCCGTTGTTGGGGAGACTGAATATTGCCTCATTTAGGGATGCAGCTGAGAAGGGGAACAGCTGCAAAGTAGAAGTATTGTTGATAACTGTGATGAATGTTGAAAAGTGTGGCCAAATTACTTGCCTTGCCTGCTTCTAAATCATCTATAATTCCTCGGGGGAAAAAAAAGACCATTCAGACAATTTGAGTGGGGAAACCTGTGGTGGACAAAAATACAAACGGCCCTAAAAGTATAAGGATGTTTATGCCATTATGTTCGTTTACCTGTACATCCTTTTCCTTGATCTGCAGTTCTTGTGGTATAGGCTGCTGCCCTTATAATGTCAGCAGCAGGAACAGAATTCAAAGACAGTGATATCATTTAGGCAATGCACAGGCACAAAGTTTGACATAAATCTTACAGGAGAGAGGGACAAGGGGATGTATATTTTTCTTCTAGAGAGTGCAGTGAAATTGAAATGTAGAATGTTTGAAGTGAATATAGAAAGGCTTTTCATGGCACACTGGGCTAGAATTTAGTGGTGCAGATAATTCTGCTGAAGCACTTAGTAGGAATTGGCATAGGAAACAGTCACGTTTCCAATGTCACTCTCTCTGATACTGAAAGATGAGAATAAGTAAAAAAGATATTACAGCCAGATACAGGCTTGACTGGAACTGTTACTTGAATGTCCATCCAATGTATTTGTAGGGGTAGAAACTGTTTTGATCAAAATATGTTATTAATGTGATAGCATTAGCAAATACTAAATAAGCATTGCATTTTCAAATAAGCCATAAATTCTAAAATGAAGTGGCCTTTCAGGGCTCGTTTCTCATTTTATTTCTTTATCTTTTCCACACAATTATTCTATCTGTTCAAGAACTATGGACAGTTGCACAGATTTGGCCACGGTTGTTTCCTCTGTGGGTCAGGTAAAACGCGACTGCATTTTGAGCAAAGGAAGGGAGAGCTAAACATGACCTTTCTTTTAGCTGTGTTTATTATACCTGAAAGTTTAAATACAAATAATAAAGATCCCTTCTTGTCTGCATAAAGCCAATGGAAGCGCTTCAGAGACAAAAACAAAGCAGAAGAAAAAGCCTGAAACAGTCCTATTATATCTTATGTAATAAGCTTAGCCCACCCTGGTATCTCGAGGGCATTCCTGCAGCTGCAGTTGGGCACATCCTTGCAGCACTCCCTTGCAGCATGGTGCTGGCAGCAGGAATGTGCAGAGTCTCACACCTCTGCACATGGTGACAGCGGCAGCAGATGTTTGGCAACTCCATCCCACCCTCTTGTGGGAGCAAAAGGGCCTTGCTGTCTCAGTCCTCACACCACTGCGGTGTGTTTGAGCTGTACTACGAAAGATGTTATTCAGCAGTTCTGTACATCACAGTGTCAAAACCAATACAATGCAATCTTTTCACAGATGCAAATACTGGCATTATGATGAGAACCTGCTCACCTCAAGCGTCGTCATTGTCTTCCATAATGAAGGGTGGTCCACACTGATGAGGACGGTTCACAGCGTCATTAAGAGAACACCAAGGAAATACTTGGCAGAAATTGTGCTGATTGACGACTTTAGCAACAAAGGTACGTCAGAGTATTAATACACTGCTTGCAGAAAAAGCAAGTGCCTTGTTTTAAAGTTAGTTTTCTTTTGATTTATTGCCTGCCGTGGTCTGAGTTGACTGCAAGAAAAGCAAGCTGATTCTTCAGTCTTTTCAGCTTTCAGTAAAGAATAGGCTCAGTGAGCAGCTTTCATGAAGGTGACAATCCTTTCTTTGCAGTCCGTTGCTTGAAAGACAGGGCTTGTGCTCCATTCTCTCCTACAGCTGTGGAGGAGTGTGTAGGAGACAGCTGGGAGAACAGGTCCCTCGCTCAGCTCTTGTGAAAACAAACAGTTTTTAGGGTATTGAAGGAGTTTGTGTTTAACCTGTAATGAATAATTTATTCCCTTGTTCTATAGAGAAATCCAGGTTCTGGTTTTTGTTTTTGTTTGTTTTTTTTTTTTTTAACTATAATAAAAATTTATCTAAGGCAGATGAATTATTCTGATTCATTTTCACTGTCTTTAATTTCTGGCATCCTTTAGCACTGTGTAGAAGTGGTTGTTTCTCAGGGGGGTGAGGGAGCTAAGAATTTAAGCACACATTGTCTTCTGCCTTTCTTTGAGACCTGCATATCAATTCAGAAGTCCAAAGATTTTCCTCTTCCTTTGTAATATACAACTTCAGCTTATACTGATAAAGTATGTACTTCTGTGTGATTCTTACAAATATAAGCATACGCTTACTTTTTTCCTCTAATGGTGGTATCTTAAGGACTAATACAAATTGAGACTGCATGCAGAGAGGTGAGTGTTAGTAATATTACTATAACATAATTGGTATAGATGAAATCACCTTTTTTCAACTGGATGCACTATTTTGAAATTTATTTAAAAAAATGCAGTCATTTTTTGCAAGGTTTTATTGCTGCCTAGCTTTTTAATGGAAGTTGACAGAGTAGATGCATAAGTAACAACATCTTATACATACAAGAAGCATATTCTTGTGGCAGTGTTTAGACATCTGTTACTGTCTCTGACTTTCTCCTTTCAGAAAAACTACTCAATTTCCTTGTCCCTTGGCTCGTATTAAAGTGGCAGCAGCAGTACATCTGCCTCATCCACAGGTTTATGGGAAAAAATCCATAAAACCTGAAAAACTTTCAGTCATCAAGATAATAGTGAGCCAAAAAGGTACTTAAACTCTTAAGTTTTTGTAGAATAAATTTGTAGGAAATGCAGATCTGTGACAAAGAGGGAAAGTCTTCAATAGTTCTACCATGCAAAAATCATGGTTTCAAATCTTTGCCCCTTGCATGTCACCATCTATGTATGCTGTATGGCTCTGATTTTGCAGGGCAGAGCTAATCCATTATTTTGACAGAACTGTGAGCATGTATGATGGCAAGTCTCTTTTAAGATGACAGCGAGGAGCTAGGGTAGGCTTTTAGAAGCACAGGCAAGTCAGACCTGGTCAGGAGTGCAGAATACACACTCTTTGGCCTCCTGTCTGTGTAATATCTGCATTGGGCAGGGGCATGAATAGCAGATAGCTCCATGCTGAAGCTCTGTCCCTCTCAAGCAATCTGCTCTTCTCCCCTTTCAACTTAGCAGCATTTGTTGTGTTCTGCTTGTGTGCCTGCTATGAACTCTAAGACTGAACTGATCACATAGTCAGGATTGAGTATAAATTGCTACTAAGATAATTAATGCATGCTAATTTTTGCATCATATCCATAGATAGGCAGGCATCATTTTGTTTGTTTTTACAGAAGAGGAAAAGTTACCTAGTCTAATAAAGATACTGAATGGTACATCATAGTCTCCTGTATCCTTTACAGCCTCTGAGATTTTGGCTTAGATATACAAACACGCTATAAAACAGAAATATCTTCTCTCCTTAGGGATATAATCTTAATAATTCAGTCAGCAGACATGTACTGTGTTTTTCCTTTGCGGCTGGGATCACAGCTTTCCTTCTGAGCTGTTCAAGGACTGCCTGAGTGAGCAACATGGAATAACTGCAGTGCTGATGGTCTCTAGAAACATTACCAGTCTCTTACTACTAATGATCAGTCTCAATATTTGGGTTGCACATGAGTCATAGCTGACTCTCTGCTACACATATGTCATTTATGGAATGAGTTTGGCATAACTGGTGCTACACTTTTCCAGTACATGACTAATGTTAAATAAAGGTAATATTTTTCCAGAAACTTGTTTTGGAATGCACAATCTGTGCTTTTTACACGCACATGTATGGTTAGCAGATAGATACAGCTAGCCTAGAACTAACTTCCAGCAGACTCTTGTCTTTATTTTTCCTACACTTCATTTTCGTAAATAACTTAAGGTCAGAAAATGGAGTAAAGCATACACAGGATGAAGTGTTCTCATGCGTGAGCATGAAAACAAGCAGGGACTGGAATGGCTTTGTACACCTTGCTGCAACTGCATTATTTCCCTATAATAATGCATTAAAATGCCTTAGGCTATTACTTGGTAAACATAATTAACTTAATTTCAATCATTCAAATTGCATTCCAGATTAAAAAATGGCTGAGGGAGGAGAATCTCGCTCCACTTCTTTCTCTCTGGAGAAAAGCATGATCTCGTGCAGCCAGCATGCCATGCCAAGCTCCCTCAAGAGATCTGCAGTTGTTAGGAGAGCTGTACATCACAAACAACCTTTGCCATAGCAGAGCTGCTGGTGGCTTTTTGCTTCTCCAGCCAAAGCAGAGGTGGTGCTGATCAAACAGGCAGGCTTCGTGACTTTCTCCTCCCCACCCGCTTTCAGACCGCTCGCTTTGTGTCTGCTTTTCCTTACATACCTTAGAGGGAGAAATGGCTGCAGTGCTTTGAAAATGCTATTTTTCATTTAGTTCTTTGTGGAAAGTCAACTGGGAGCAGCCTCTTTGCAGAATGACACTGCCTGTCTGCATTTGTCTGCTCTGCAAACAGTGGGTCTTGGCTGTGGAGGGCTGCTCTGAGAGATGTGCTGCATTCAGCTCCAGCACATCTTTCTTTGCCAACACACAGTCAGAGCAGTAATAAGAAGATGATGCAGAGCTAATTCAATTGCACTAGTTCTGATATTTGTAGTGGAAAACTCTGTACTAATGCATGCTAGAATCCATATTCTTTTGTTTTCTTTATGGTTAACTGGTGTAGCATCCCTTATGATCATAAAAATGGGAAGCAGTGGGCACAGACAGGTAACAGTACTTTCAATTTAACAGTGCTCACAGGTGGGATCTGAAATGTGAATGGGTATCCCTGTCTGAACCAAGAGCCCTACACTAGCGGTGTTAGAGTGTGGGGACTGGGAGGCAGCAGCCTCACAGAGGGCTTGTGGTGCCTTTTCTCTTGTTCTTTAATAAATGACATCCTTGAGTAGAGGAAGAAAAACAGAGCTCTTCTCCTCCCCACCCCCAACTGCAATCTGCAGTGCCTAATGTCTTTTGGAGAAAGGATGTGCTTTTTAAAAACATTGATTCATGCTGTAATCATGCAGTGAGAGAACCACCCAAACAGGGGAAGACCAGACTGGGGGTTATAGTACTTTGGGGGGGTAAAATGAATATTTTAAAAGCAGAAAATACAGAGAGGTTGCGGACAGATATCATGAATACTCGTTTTAGGTGAATGACATTTAATGTTGGCCAAACAGTATTTCTAACTGTAAAAGGATCAGGGTTTTATACAGTACTGTCATTCAGCCTAGCAAGGCCAAGTCTCTATAATATGGGGAAGGGGGAAAATTCAGTTTTCCTGTGGGAAAGAGCTGCTAGCCCTGGCAAAGACTGGGATAATGGACTGTAAAGCCCTGGGACTTGTGCTGTAGAAAAGCTTTACACAATCAGTGTTACAGGTTTTTACAGCTCCCTGTGAATTGTACGTAGTTGAACATTTGATAAGTAAAACATTTGGCTTCACAGGCAAGAGAGCTGGAAATAACTTTATAAACTCTAAAACCTTCCCAACAGTCCTTCTGTTGCTTGTGTTTGGAATGTGCCAAGTAAATAGTGGTGTGGTTTAGAGATTCTCATAGTGCTGTTTCAGTGTGACCTCATAACTCACTTAAAAAAATGTTATGGGATAAATTTATACAACTGTCATATAACATATTCTCTGTATAACTCATGGCACATTACTCCGTATAGCGTAAGTGATAAAATTGTTCTTTTCCTAGTTTGATATTTATAGATCCTTGAAGTTATTCTAGTTCTTAAGGCTTAACAAAAGAAATTGTAAATGTGTGTGGGAAAAGAGGATACTTTTGCTTGGAAAAATTTTATTAATTTGAAGAGGAGGGATAATATCAGTATTGAAAGAATACTGATTTTGAAGATTTTCTGGTCCTTGGTAGGACTGCTGAATTTCAAGTTTGGAAACTTCACTTATAAGAAATAAACATTCTTATCTGATCAATTTTATGTAGCTTTTGTTAAAAATATACATTTTTTTGAAATACTTTTGGCAAGAATATAAGACTTACTAAAATGTAAGGTGCAGCAAACTCCAGACTTCAATCCTTTTAAGTCAGAGTGCAGAAAGCAGCATAGCTGAAGCACCTTGATGTCTGATTGCTACTGCAAGGGATGTCCTTGTTCTTCCACCTCGACGTGTCCTTCCTGGCCATGTCCACCTCTGTGGTTTCACCAAATAGGAAACAGGCCGACCAGCTCAAAAGCTACTCCTCAAGTGGATTTCTGCCCAGTTAGCAGCTTGTGTGGCACCACAGTAGTCAGAGGTCTAGCATGGGTGGGAGGTGTTGGATAGGAGCTCACAGAGAAGCCAGGAGCAGAAGAAGAGAAGGACTGCTGTCTTTCCTGGCAGAGTGCTCTTGGCTCAGCACAAATACGTGGCTGTCTGCCCCTTCAGACTGCTGCAGACCACGCTTTGGGTGTCCCTCCCCCAGCTTAGGTGACTCATTTTGGGTCCTAATGGAGAAACTGAAACCGGACGTGATTCGTTCAAGCTTTTCAGTACAGAAATAGATTTCAAATGAACATCAGTAGTTGGATTAGCGTAGCCTCAAACTGTGAGCGCCTGACTGCCAGTTCTGCCTTTTTGGATGTTCTCAACAGAATAAACTGTGTGAAAATATTATGCAACACTAGCATCCTTTTTTCAAATTGTGTGGTAGAAATGTGCTTTTCAGAGTAGTTTGGCAAAGCCCAATGTGCAAATACAAATCTGTAAGCATTCCAGCATAGCCCATCTTGGTTCTTGCAAATAACTTATCCTTTTATTGACCAAATCCCTTTGGCTTAAATTTTTTTGTTCTTTTTGTGTTCTGTAGGATCTGTAGTATGATCATCAGTACAATGAGCCACAGCTCATCCACTACAGTTCCAGCCCTCCCAAGTGTTGTTTTTATTAATTTAATTAAAAGATTAGCCTAGCACCACCACTGCCCCAAACTGGGACAGGTCTAAATGAGGGAGAATAATTTGAGTACAGTGGGTGTTTGTCTCAATTTTCGTGATTTAAGAGACTAGCATAACATTTTTTTTTTTAAGTCAGAAGGAAAGCTGACAAAAAGAGATGTTAAACTGAAAAGCAGTGCCTCCTGCTCTATACGTGTGATATTATCTGATGAGGTAAGACCATATGCTGAAGTGTCGAAACTTTATTGGTCTATGTGATCAAAATATAGGCGAAGACCTGAAAGCCACTTTGTGATACACTGGAGTTTTTCATCCACCCCCACTGTGGTGCAACCAATCACTTGACCTACTTTTTCTTGGAATGTGATTTTAAAGAAATGAACTTGTACCGCAGAGTCAGAGAGCACCTAGGCTTGATCTGTACAGGCTTAGTGCTTGTGCACAGCAGTCCAAGCTGCTGCTTGAATTCAAGATTCTCTAAATCCTATATGTCTGTAGATATATTGAAGTAGAGTTGGAGTTGGGTTGTATTAAGAGTACAAACACAACTATTACTAAGCTTCACCCAAATAAATTTTTCTTGTTATTTGATAGTTCACCTAAAGGAGAGACTGGATGACTACATTAAGCAGTGGAATGGCCTTGTAAAGGTATTTCGAAATGAAAGGAGAGAAGGTTTAATCCAGGCTAGAAGCATTGGAGCCCAGAAGGCTAAGCTTGGACAGGTAAGCTTAATTTTACACCTTTAACCTTTTTGCTTGTTTCTAATATTAAGATATTTCAATGTAAAATAGGTTTAATTAAATCTTTGTGAAATTACTGTTCATTTGCTTCTCTGTTTCTCTCTTTTGAAGGTTTTGGTTTATCTGGATGCCCACTGTGAGGTGGGAGTTAACTGGTACGCACCACTTATAGCTCCTATCTCCAAGGACAGGTAATGCTCTCCTATGACTTCCAGTGCCTGGCCTCTTAGGAAGCAAAAGTCAAAGTAACAAACTTCGCATTTAAAATTAAAAGCAGTGTGCTGTGTATCGATGTCAGCTCCTATCTGTATCAAACCGTGTCAATATTTGTTGAATGACGTATTTACCGTCTCTCTGAATAAAAACTATGTGAGGAGGAAGGAGAACAGGCAAATAGATTTTCTGTTTCAGAAGGTTTCCTAAATATTTCGCTTAAAGTAGATTAAATATAAAACAGCACTTCTCTTCTATAGTGATCACTGTTACAGAAATGTTCTATTCTAGCTGAGAAAGGGTGGTGATTAAATAAGGCGTTTATTTTAACTAAAGAAAACTTGTTATTTTTGGTAAAGGTAAAGTAATGGCAAAAGTTCTGATTTAATCAGGATTTAAGTTACTGCCGTCTCGAGTTTTATAAATTTGGGATTGCAAGATGTTCTAATTTGATTTCTGTGAAGCACTGGGGAGCATTGCCTCTAGGGAGGCAGGGCCCAGGGCTGAGTCCATCTATCTTGCAAGGCCAGGGGTGTGCAAGGAGCTGGTGGCAGAAGTGCCTTTGCTGTGTTCATGGGACCCGTGTGCTGCGATAAGAATGGGGATCCCATGGACTCCATGTCTAGCTGCTGCTCCCATGCACTATCAAGCTCCCAGTTTCGTAGTGGGATTAGGAAACCACAGGCTTGTTTAAACACTTTAATCCTATAAACTAATGGATCAATGCTAAAAAACTATTTATTAACTTGTCATACTAGGAGAAGTTTCTTGAAAAGTCTTTTTTGTCTGTTTTTTAAAGGTCATAACTTAGCTTCAAGAACATATGTGGGCCAGAATACTAGATAGAAAATAAAAATGCTCTGTGTACTTCCACCGAGGCTGTGTTGCTCTTAGACCTAACAAAAAGGTGGGAAAAAAAGGCAGCTGAAGGGGCTCCTCCAGCACTGACTGTGGAGGTTCTGGGAGCTCTGCAGCCTCCCACCAAATGCTGTGCCCTGGGCACAGAGTACTGGTACTTCTGCACAAAAGGGAAGAGCACAGCTTTATCACTTCTTGTCTCCCATCTTCTTTCCTATCTCATATGAGAGTTGGCTTATGAAGATGGAAGTGCTTGAAGAAAAAAAAAATAACACACACACATATATATATATAGGACTGCAGTTTGGTCACCAGGAAACTCATTTGGGAAAATCAAGGAGAATAATGGGATGACGTATTTTCATAGTTGAAAGTTGTGTATGAGAGAGAACTCTGAGGAGCGCACTGTAAGTCAAAAAAAGAAAAGAAAAGTTCTGTTGGAGGCTGTTGCTAAATGAGCACAAATAACACTTCTTTTTTATCCGTAAAGGATTTGCAGCACAGTTGAATGGAGCAAACAGTGAACATCCATATTTGCACTAGTGAAAGCTAACCTTTTATTATCTTATTGGCAGCTACGGTCTGATGTGAATAGAAGTTACAGAAAATAATAATACTGTAAGAACCCAAGCCCTCTAAAGGCTCTTCTGTTGCCTCCAGCAATTCTTTGCAAGAGGTGCACATAAAGGAAAAAGTACAAGAGAATTGATATGTTAGCGTTTCATACCTATCTCTTCTGCTTTCAGAACCTCTTAAAACAGCAAGAAGAAAAACCTCTCTTTTTTCTAATGAGGCATCATTTTGCAAACAGTGCTTGCAAGTGACTTTTCATATAAACTGCTTTATGAGATTAATAATTAATGGTGAAAAATTCAGATTAGCCGTATTACTCTTCTTAAATTGCATTTTGCTCTTTCTTTCCCTTCTGTAAACGTTTCAGAACTACATGTACTGTACCTCTAATAGATTACATAGATGGGAACGATTATTCCATTGAGCCACAGCAAGGTGGGGATGAAGATGGTTTTGCCAGAGGGGCCTGGGACTGGAGTTTGCTATGGAAACGAATTCCATTAAGCCACAAGGAAAAGTCCAAACGAAAACATAAAACTGAGCCTTATCGGTAAAGAGAGCTGTTTATATACTGTGAATTGTAACAAATGAGTGTCTAAAGCCTTTCCTTCTTCCCTCCTCCCTCTTCTCCCGCGAATCACGGTTGGCGCACGCATCCTTCGTGGGTCGCTGCGCATAACCACATCCTCCCCGCCACCATCCGCCACCCGCAGAACCACATGCACTGTGCCGCTTATAGATGTCATAGATGGCAACACTTTTAAGATTGTGCCACAAGGGGGTGGTGACGAAGATGGGTTTGCTAGAGGAGCGTGGGATTGGAGTATGCTATGGAAGAGGGTGCCCTTGGCCAAGCAAGAGAAGGAAAAAAGAGAGACAAAAACCGAACCTTATCGGTAAACGCTAAATCACTTACACGTTTCTTTTTTCTTCAGTAGATATTGATCCACTAAATCTTGCATGTACCCTTAAGCCTGAAAATATTCCTACCTCTGACCACGCCAGCTGCTTTGTTTCATCAGACCTGTACGCTGCAACCAATCTCTTGCTCAAAATGGCTTCGCTACCTTCTGCTGCCTCTCCATTCCTGCTCTTGTGTGCTTAACAGGGTGTACATGAGAACAGCGGGGGGTTGTCTGGGGAGATAAGGCGTTGTATGAATTTGTTTCCAGGGAAAACTTTAGCTACGATATTTTTAAGGAGTAATGCTGGAAACAAAAGTGCTTATTTAACCATTTGGTTTGAAATAATGAGCATGCTGTGAGTATTTGTAACAGCTGGTAATGTGTAAAATCTGTAGGATGCTGTCATGGCTTGGTGCATGCGTACAGCTCGTGGGTTATGCACGTATATCAGAAGAATCCCTTTTGTCATGTTTCTCCCACTTGCTTCATAATAGATCACATCTGACAAAGAAGCATACTATTTGGGAATCTTGGCTAGATGTTTTCTAAGGTCTCAGTATGCTTGGGGATTTTACGTTACACATGAAAAGAAAGAGAGAGAGAAAAAAAAATCCTTACATTCTGGGAAAACTCCAATAATTTTTACGCAGATTTTTTCTTCTGCTTCGGAGCAGGGTATGATTTCTTCCCAGCAAACAGAAACTGGCTAGAAGCTCTAGCTTAGGGTTTCTGGATTGCTTTTCAAGACTGGGAGGCTGTGGTTCTGCTGTTTTTTATTACTTTCCCCTTCACACTTAACTAATCGTGTTACTACATTTGAAAGCAATCTTCACATCTTCAGAGTCTAATGTCTTCTATTGCTTGTATATATGATTTAAGCACTGTAAGAACTTATGTTGGTAATTCCCTCTCCTCACCCATGATTGTTCTTTGCTAAAATGGCAACACATGCGAGGAAGTTATGAAGCTTTGATCTGTTTTGTGTACAACCTAAATAATACCATTTTCTGACAAGGCTGTCCACATTGGAACTTTAATATTCGCTTGGAGGGGAATAAACTATTTCAAACATTGCTGTTGTGTTCTGTGTTTACCATCCAAACAGGTCTTAAAATCCTTTAAACTGTTCCCAGAAACACACAACACATGTTCTCGGTATAGTTTAAAAGACGACTTTATTCTTAATAATACTCTGATAGTCACAATGCCCTTTCCAAAGAGAATTCCAAGTCGGTTATGTCCGGGCTGCATGTGTTTTGTTGCAGCAGTACTAAGACATGTAAGACCAAGTAATGGCTTTGCTGAGATAGGATTACCTAATTAAAAAAACAAAAAACTAAAGCAAAACTGACAAAATGATCAACTTTCAGCAATGTGAGAAGAACCCCCAGACCGATTCCCGCCCTTTTAAGCCCCAGCCTAGTGGGGACAGCAGATTTATCCATTAGGGATTTTTAATATTTATTGATGCTTGAGTGGAAAATGCTTGGTATGGGTCCTGGAAATGGTAATTCTGATCAAAATTTTGTAGAATTAAGAACCTAGATATACAAAAATAAATCCACGACTTGGCTAAAAATTATACAGATGTCATTTCATGAAATCACTGAATGCTTATGACAAAGCTTTATGATCTTTCAGTGTATAGCCATTAATCTAATCTTTATTATATGTTATCGGTGAATTGCTTCCTTAATTGTTGCTTTCTGTGAACGTTCTCTGATCGTTTTGGCAGGAGAAGTTACACTGTACTCTTCTTCCAGGTCCCCCGCCATGGCTGGTGGATTGTTTGCCATCGAACGTGATTTCTTTTTTGAACTGGGTCTCTATGATCCAGGCCTTCAGATCTGGGGTGGTGAAAATTTTGAAATTTCTTACAAGGTAACGTTAAATAGTGAAAACTTTCATAGAATCCTAGAGTGATAGAATCAGAAACGTTGGAAAACACCTCCAAGATCTTCTAGTCTGACCATCCACCTACCACCACTAAACCACGTCCCTTAATACAACATCTGAATGTTTCTTGAACACCTCCAGGGATGGTGACCCCACTACTCCTGCACAGCCTGTTCCAGTCCCTGATGGCTCTAGCAGAGAAGGAATTTTTCCTAATATCCAGCCTGATGGTGTCAGGTTGAGAAGCTGTCCCTAAGTGTAGATTTTGGTAAGGATTTGGGATCACACATGTGCCCCTAAATAGCTAGCCTGAACCCAGATCGACAGGAGGGGGAAAACCTGAGTGCTTGGTGTGTGTGATTGTAGAATAATGCTGTCTCTAAAGGAAGTGATCAGAGAACAGGCACCCTTCGATTAAAGCACAGATGCATGTAAAATAAACAGCAATGCACCAAGAGATAAACTGCCCCCGTTTCCTCCTCCCTACTGTTTTTGTGGGTGAAAAATGGTCTCGTGCTTTTCAGAATTTAAAGAACTTATCTTCAAGAGAAGTCTTCATAATTGAAGCACTAACTGCATAATTCATAATAGCCACAGATTTTATTTTCAATTCTAGGCATATGCATGCTCTTCAGTTAGCAGGAAATGTAAGATGATAATCATTAGCTTCTGGTATCTTCAGTATTCATAATGACTCAAGTGGCAGACAGCAGGAATCTGTCCCAATTAACAAACGAAAGTGGAGACATCGAATATCCTCAGCAGTGATCTGTGATACAGTAACTGAATTCAGTAAAAGTACATTCAGTGTTTCCCCAGCTACTCTTGCTGTTGATGATTTTGAGGAAAGCTCTGAGTGTATTTGCTCATCTGTAAATCCATATGCAAAAGGCAGTTATTAAGGATGTTACACTTACAGGGTTTTTATTCTTCCAATTCCCCATCTTGGTTAGATTTAAATGATGATTGAAATTACATGCAGTAGTTTTGTAACTGAAGTGGATAGCTGTTGCTGATTATGTAGAGACCTTGAAATTGATTTCATGTAGATCAAAACCATTTATCATTGTTGCATGCGGACTCCTTGATAGCAAATAAAATGTCTCTGCGTATCAGAGTTTCTTCATGTGTATTTTAAATAAAACTCTTAAGAAATTAATATGATGATAAAACGTGCACAATGAAGGAAATAAACTTTTGTGCCCATTTTTCCTAGTGATGTTAGGTCATACTTTTAATCTGGAGTCCAATCTTAATCTGGAATATACCTGAACTTACTTAGAATTAGGATTTGATGCTGCATTTTGAATTTGTTAAAGCTATGAGCAAATGAATTCAGAATCTTATAGGTATATTTTCTTTTCCCCATAAAGAGATGGATTCTCCCGGGATGTGTGGGGGGGGAGGAAATTTCAGAATGAGAACATACATTCTCCATTTTTATTTTCAGCTACTACAGCTGGAAAAATATATATATACAAAATGAATCAGTTTGTAACAGATCTGTAACGGTTTGGAACAAAATAATTTGTTACCAAATTGTCCTAATCTTCTCCTAGTCTTTATTAAGAAAAATTTAAATCCATCTTAGTGATGGTGTATGAATTACTCCAATAAAATCAAAATACTGCTCTGTCATTTTAAAAATTACCCCATGCCAGATTTTGTTCTCTCATTCATCACCATTGTTTTTAAAATAGCAATGGAATGAGAAAGCAAGCTATTTTAAAAGCTTTTTGAAAGATTACTTTGATCAAGTAATTTTATGGTGGAGTTGAAGATGTACTTGATACAGCCTTTCATTTCAGATCTATTATGTCCACACTTATGTCTGAAGTAAAAAATACTGAAGTGTATCACACAGTTGGTATAGTAAGAAAAGTGGCTGGCATCTCTTTCACAATTTACTGTGTGTTTTTCTGTCTTAAATTCCTGTACACGTTTATTAATATCCACATTTTTTCTTGATCTTGTAGATCTGGCAGTGTGGGGGAAAACTGCTGTTTGTCCCCTGCTCTCGTGTTGGACATATCTACCGTCTCCAGGGCTGGCAAGGAAATCCTCCACCCGTGTATGTTGGGTCTTCTCCCACGCTGAAGGTACTGATTTGTTGCAACCCTGAAGGTCTTTTGGTGCAAGACAGCAACGGATTCAAATAGGTCTATTTAAATTATCAGTAGCAGTTTAAAGAGCACTTTATCCAAAGGTGTTTATTGTCTGAAGCTGAGGTGGCCATCTACATGGGAGGGAAATCTTTGTGCCAACCCAAGTGTTTGTAAGAACAGACACTCCTGGAACCCAGCTACTTTCTTCACCCTTCCCCAGCATGGAGGTACAAATTACATTTCCTACAACTTTCTCTCACACCCCAGCCTTTGCTGAGCTGTGCCCAATTAAGTGCAAGCAGCAGAAAGTGCCTACCTCTGCTCTGGTGAGTGCAACACAGTCCTGGAAGGTGGTGAGCATGGCTTTGCAATGCTCTGCTGGCTTGGAAGGATGCAAGCCCAGGTTCTCTCTGAGTTAGCAAATGCAGTTCCCCAGCATCTCTCATACCTTTATAGCTGCATTTGTAAACAAAGAAGCAGAGGATGACCTGGGAAAATGGTGTGCTTAGCACATGAAAGTCCTTAACTCCTCTGGCATCTTGTAGGTTAAAAAGTGTTACTTGAGCCATGACACTAAAAGTAGACATCACCTCACAGAAAAAGTGAGCAGCCTGTCTGTATCTGAGGAGGGAACCTGAATCAAGAAAAATGGTTTCATATGCTTTTGTACCTACCAAAAGAAGGGCAAGGATAATTCTGTTAAGGTTTCCTATTACCTGGCTAAAAATTCCTCTTGTGCATTGCTTTGGCATTTGTATATTGATAAATTAAAGGCTCCATTCTTTAAAAATTCCCATCCCAGAGCCATTGTACTAGCAGTTACTGGTGACGATGACTACAGATTTACACGCTTAGAAACTGTGGCTTGAGCCAAGCTAACAGTTGTTTCTATTCAAAAGTGAATGTCTCAGAAAAGGCTCAGAGCAGAGAACTAATGTAGCATGTACAAAATAAAAATATCCTGTATTAATATGGAGACTTGATTAACATTTTGACCAAACTAACAGCAGGAGCAGTACCATGGAAGGTAGCTGGAAGTAAGCATAGCTGGATGTAGTGACAGAGAAAAGATCAATGGGAGAAGAGATTGTAAATGATAGCTCCATTTTTCAATGCGGGTAAGCTTGTCTGAAATTATAAAACCATTCCATTAATCTGAAAAATACGATCGTTTGTTCTGTACCTAAATTCCTTGCATAATTCAGCTCGTCTGGATAAAATAAAACACTGCTGGGTGTTCTTAAATGATAAGGAGTTTCTCTGTACAGGGCAGTATGAATGAATACCTTTCTCCCTCTTCAGGTGGGAGAAAGCTCCCTTTTATGTATAGCTTTACTTATTTAATTAGTACTTCCTTTGACTAAAATAATAATGTGTTTTTAGTCAGATTTATTGAGACTGTTTTAACACTGTCATTAATGCTAGAATATCAGAACTAAAACGTGTGCATCTAGGCCACGTAAAGCTAATTCAGAGATAAGAGCCATCAGAGCATAAGAAGTAAATGTGAGGGAGAGATTTGTTCACCAGGCAAGCTATCCTTTTTCTCCCCTTCTAAAAGCATCAATAAACTACCTCACTTTAGATACATGCGAATATAAAATTAAATTCATGGAATTAACATGTTTTTGTGTCTGACCTGTTGTGTGTGCACCAAAGTAGCAGTAATGTCATTCCTCTTCACAGAACTATGTCAGAGTTGTGGAAGTGTGGTGGGATGAATACAAAGATTATTTTTATGCCAGCCGGCCAGAGACAAAAGCACTGCCCTACGGAGATATATCTGAACTGAAAAAGTTCCGTGAAGATCACAACTGCAAAAGTTTTAAGTGGTTCATGGAAGAAATAGCATATGATATAACATCGTATTATCCCTTACCACCTAAAAACGTGGAGTGGGGAGAGGTATGTACAGCACATAACATGTATTTATTTTTGGAGTATTCTTGTCAGAGTTGGGAATTCAAAACCATTGTTACTTGGCATCAGTATGAGAAGAGACTCTTTGGTTCCTGCTGTGCTAATGTAAATGGTACTAGCCAGACAGCTGCAGAGAAATAACCAAAGGGGAAAACATTCTACTTTAAGAGGTGAGGTTTTGTTAATTAGCTCCGCACTTCCTTGAGGGATTATTCTTGTAACTGTCCCTTTCTTCACTTATGTCTAAAGATTTTTTCTCCAAAATTAGACTTCAAAATTTGACTTTTTTTTCCAAAAGAAAAAAAAAACAAAACACTTGTTTGTATCAGAGTATTGGCAAAAATTAATAGGTGATTTTTTTTGTAATTTTTTTTTTTTTTTAACGAAGGCTTACAGAATAGATCATGAAATACAGAGAGAGTACCTTCTAGCCCTGATTGCCTGAGATGTACTGATACCTGTACAGCCTTGGTAAATCCCTGTCCTGCATGTAATAACTTGATACGATTCTTTAACGGTTGTTTCCAGCATTAATGTACATGAATATGGCATTGCTAAATTAAGGATGTGGTTACAATTTTGGCATTTTCACTTAGAGAACATTCAGCAAATGTGACAGCTTCACTTAACTGAGAGACAGAATGTTACCAGGGGATGCAGGCCACCTCACTAAACTCTGCCCCTTCTGGCTTCAAGCTAACGCCTCCTTCCCACTTACAAATGATGTTTTGGCTTTTTTCAGAAGGTTCCAGCTTTGCCCTTCCTCTTCTATCAATTTCACTTTTGTAAATTGTGAAGGTAAAACCAGAAAATCATCTTGCTAGTAAGGGAGGAGTCCTGTGTCCCAAAAAATTCATGATGAAATGAACCTGTTTTTCTAACTTCAGAAGAGCATTAGAAAATGGAGATGTATGCATGTTTGTGTGATCAAGAACATGCCATCTCTGACTTCTCTGTGGAATTAGTGATAGAGAGCATACGTGTGGTGGAAAGGGGTTATAGTCTTGTATCTGAGGAGCCAATCAACAGTGTCACCGTTATTTTATATCTGAAAGCTAACACAAAGCATCAAGTTAGTACATTAGCTTGAGAGCCTCTTTTACATTCACAAAAACGGTTAGAAACACTTGTTACACATTGCTTCAGCAAGGTGAAAATATCAGAAGAGAACAAAATAATGATGGTCACTTTGTGAGAATCTGCCATTGATAAAAACAAATGGCTATGGAGAAGAAACAGGAAAGACTGAAGTTCAGAAACAACTCTGAAGTTTCCTTCAAGTCTTCACCGGCTGCCAGTTGTCTGACAGTATCTGAGATTTTTTTCCCATGTTTCTAATGCTGCACTAATTGCATTCCCAAACCATCAGGAAAGGAAGTGCGTGTTTCATCTTCCCCAGGACTGCCGGGAAATCAGGCCTGTGCTCTGAACTCAGTCCTCCCAGCTTCCTTCTGTGACCACAAAGGAGAAAGAGGTTCCTGCAAAGAAAAACAGATTTGGCAAGAATGTTATTTGTGTCTTTGCAAAGCTATTTTTTGATCCTTTTGAGAGTAGAATGGGATAATTAGCAGCTGAGGCATGCTTTCCAACAGGAGTTTTGCTCTTTGTCCTTTTGCCTCTGCCTGCCTCTCACCTGCTTTTTCTTTTTTCCCCGTGTAATTGCTGTTGCAGGCCACGCTTCTGCACAGCCAGGCCAGGGGACTGTGCTTGGCTGCAGCATTAATAACTACTGTTTGCAGCTTCTCTGCATCAAGTTCATCTCCTCACGTCTTCCAAAAGATGAGAGCAGTTTAACCAATCTGCTGCTTTATTTAGGAAGATCTGGGAGACTGAACATGCTTTGATAGGAGATTGAATAAATTAAAATACTTGGAAGTCCTGCATTTCAGTGTCATTAGTCTGGAACTGAGCTTCACAGCTCTAGTTTTATTGGTGTCATTTAATTCTTGTAAGAGCCCACAGATTAGTCTGGGCAGCTAGTAGCTCCCATCTCCAACACATAACATCATTATTTATGTGTCACGCGCAGGTTTGTCTTGTATCTGTCTACCAGATAGCTGTTTCTGGTCTGAAAGAAAAATGGGAATTTTCTGAACTCCTTCACACTTGTTTTCCCATGAGAGGAACTGAATATACGCAACCTATTTTTTTCCAGATCAGAGGCTTTGAAACGGCTTACTGCATTGACAGCATGGGGCACACCAACGGCGGCTTTGTCGAACTTGGACCATGCCACAGAATGGGAGGAAACCAGGTAAGCAGTTCTGAGGCAAACCTGAAAGAGAAATACTTGCACTCATGGATAACAGTCCATGTTTCTCTTGAGCCTTTGCATGAAGTCACTTCTGTACTACCTACGAAACAGAGAGTTGAAGATTTTTCATAAGCATGCTGCCATTGTTAAAGTACAGGAATCTGAAAGTATTGTTATAAACAAAATCCTGTACAAAATTGAAGGGAAATGAAGAACTTGTTTCTCAGTGAAGCAGGTACATGTGAAAGCAGCCACATCACTGTATTAGAGCAAGTGTAACTCTTAGCATTGCTGCTGATTTGTCATTTACCCTCACTTACTTATTAATCCTTAGGGAAACAGCTCCTTTTTCTCCAGCTCACTTATTTCACAGTGCTGTTTTACTTTAATGAAAGTATAAAATATTTCTGTGCAGCCACTCCCCTTCCACCACAAGGGACAAACAGTATTAATTTCTCTGCTTCGCTTACAAATTGACAGAACATATTTACTAATATACAACCCATGCTACTATAGTGTTTGACCTGTATCTTCACAAACCTGCACACATGCCAGGCAAGCATGCTGTTCTGTATTTGCATCTCCTTTTTCAGCTGGATGACTCTGCAGCACTTGCAGCCTTTGCTTATGTTGCTGTGGGCTTGAACCAGGTGGCTTTTCTCACTGCAGTCTGAAATCATGTGCAGGACAGCGCTTTAAAAATCATATCTGCTTAACTCTTTGTAGGCCTTGGAAATGTCTCTTTTGTTTTGATATTTAATGCAAAACTTCCCTAAAATACCTTTTCTGTAGGTGGTACACACAGAGCATGTAGTAATTCTTTCATAAGAAGAAGCAAAGATAATGTTTTTGAACATGTTTTGTATGCGTTAGTTTGATTTCATCCATGTGTAGAATACTGAAGTGTTACTGTTTTCATATGAAATTGCTGCCCAAGCCTTTACAAAGATAGAGAGGTGTTTAGCCATCAAATTGCATGAAGGCTTCTAGCTGAACACTTGCAGAAATTTCCCAAGTAGGTTTCCCTTTGTTAGTATCATCTTTGTCTTGAAAGCTAAGCTTTTTCACTTCTAAATTGTAAAGCAAAGTTATCCATCAAGCTGAGTGTTTTGCTAGCAAAATGTATTACCTTATGTTGAATAAAGAGCCCTCCTTAAAATAGGAGTCATAACACCGGGGAATATTTAGCATGATGGAATTCTATTGGTATGACATTGTTTCTAAAACATTCTTCTAAGTCAGCTGTTAAGATGCCCTCTTTTTTTTTTTTTTTCTGTAGCTTTTCCGAATCAATGAAGCTAATCAACTTATGCAGTATGATCAGTGCTTAACTAAAGGACCAGATGGATCCAAAATTATGATCACACATTGTAATCTGAATGAATACAAGGACTGGCAATACTTCAAGGTATGGAACAGGCATATAGGGGAAAAGCAATTATCATTTGTGTCTTGTTTTATTACCCCTTTTCTATTATTATTCTACATATATCAGAAAACAGAGACCTGTGACAAGATTAACTGAAACAAACAGAGGAAATGTTAATTACACTTTCCCAGAAATCCATGCTTGTTGGAAAAACTTCCTCTGGAGAAAGGTGTTCTGCAGGCTCTCCTATTTGCTGACTTCTGAAGCAAAAATCTTGAAAGCAAACCTCCTGGTGCTCCATGTGCTGCCACAGGTGTCATAGAAGTTAGCACTCGCCTCAGAGGAAGCAAAGAAGTGACTGTGTCCCTAAAAGCTCTACGTGCCACCACCCTGTGTGCATGTGTCTTTCTTTCAAGAAAGTTTCCTCACTGGGTGTCGTGAGAAGATGACTTAAATGCAGAGGTGCATTTAGCAGCTAGTGACCGTATATCTAATTTGGGGATGTCTCAGTTGAAGTGTTAGCCTGTTGAAAGAAGTCTACGTAAGAATAGGTAAAAGTAGTGTTGTTACTCTTTCTGTGCTCTTTGCCTTTTTCAGAATTTCTTTCTCCTGTTCATTAACCTTTCTCTATAAACACACTCTGTTGTGAACTATGGGTGTGGTGCCATTATAATGCTATTGCAACATCTATGAGTTCGTAATAAAGACTCGGAACGTTGCCTGATACACATGCAAGGGCTGTTATGGGCTATTTAGTCTGTAAGCCTCTATTAATTTGAGTTCTGAAAGCCTAAGATCATATTTCTTTTTCTCTTAAAAAATGAGACTGACTTGTCTAAGGGTGATGTTACCACTGGACGTGGCCAATGGCTCTGTGGCTTAGTTCTGTGTCTATCTTCTGTGCTGATTTTTTTTTTCTTCACTCTGCCTGGCACACTGCATACTTATCAGTTCGTTAGCTGGTCATCTGTATTGAGCCGGTCTGGAAGCCACTACTGAATGTACTGAATTATATTTGTTAGCCTCGAAACCACCCCACCCTTTCTGTTATCTCCATAGAGCTCTGGAATCTCACGCATCATAATGCTGTTTCTACTGTCTTGTGCAGTTTAGATGGGCAAAGGTCTTTAAATCTGAAATTTAAAAATCAGAAAGGAGTGTTTCAGTGCCTACTGACTTTGGCTCTAGTATTGGAATAATATATAGCACTTGTTACCTCACCAACCATTCTAAGTGCATCCCAGCATGTTGCTCAACTCTCCTCTAAGCGTTTCATTTATGTGAGAAGATCCTCCCCAGTGGTACCAATTGGTTGCTTATTACCACAAGTTATAAGGAAAGCCTGATGGGCACAGTCTGGGCTGCAGAACAAAACTCTGACTGGCTTCCAGAAAAAATACAAGGAGGAGAAGAGAGCAAAGGGACCGCCAAGGGTGTGTAACCAAGCAGATCTTAGAACTTTGGCACTCTGCTGTGCAGTGCTAAGGGTATGACCATTTCTCCTAATGAGGGTGTAAGGAATGAAATGCTTATGAACTGATGAAAAATGTTGTGGCCTGCTATTCTCCTGCCAGGAGAAGTTATCTGGCCAGTCAGTTGGTTATGAAATGCTAGTTCACGTGCCAGTCCGGTGAGCATAACATCTGGGCTACTGCATTTATCAGCAGGGCTTTTGGTGGCCAGGCACACATCTGGAACACAGCAGAGGTCAGCTCATGACTTCTGCTCTGACTTCCATTTACCTGTCCAAGCAGCGGAGCCACGTGTCCATCCCCACGATGGGCGCCCTCTTTGAGTTGCCCCATTGCGTGATGTGCATGTGTGTGCATGTGTGTGTACAAGTGATGGGGCAATGGGAGAGGGAGCCAGCACTCCCTTATGTGCAGGGGGGAGCACAGGGCAGGACTGTGCAGCCTCACTGCAGCAGGTTTGTTGCTGCTCCCTCACTTGGCACGGTGCACGCAGCTGGGCAGTGGGACAGGCTGGAGCCAGAGGCTGCTTTGTCAAATGGGCTCTGCGGGAAGGGGGGATAAATGAAGCCAAACGTGAGTCTCAGCATGATCATGCTCGACACAATAGGTCTGCAGTTTCTGAAGCCATCTCTTGTTGCTCTGGAGGCCAGCCTTGCTCTCATCCCCTCTTTTCTTCCTTCAACCAGTCAAACAAGGAACAAAGTTAGTGCCTTTTCCCCAGCGAAGCTAATGTTGCTATATGTGACAGCTAACCAGAGGAGGATTTGCCCGGCAAGGTCAGCTCTCGTAAAGCTGTCCTTGAAAGTTAATCTTTTGTTTGGGTTACGGGACAGATGAAAATGCTGCAAGTGTTTTAAGCACAGTTTTGCTTATTTTCTTAGCAGTTTGTTTCCAATGAGAAATGCAAGGCATTTCAAGTTGACCTATGTGCATCAAGCATTTCATAATACAAAGGATGTAAGAATCCAAATAAGTAGTACGAATATGGAACTGATCTTTTTCAGGGACCCTGAAACCTGGTTTTGTAACTGCAAAAAGCTACATTACAGTTGTGAAGAAAACCAAAACCTGTTTTTTGGTTGCTGTTGTTGTTTTCTAAAATGTCCTTGGTGGGTTTTTTTGTGTTTTGTTTTTTTTTCCAGAATCTGCACAGATTTACACACATTCCTTCAGGGAAGTGCATGGATCGGTCAGAAGTCCTACACCAAGTTTTCATTTCAGAGTGTGATTCCAGTAAAGCAACGCAGAAATGGGAAATGAACAACATTCTTAGTGTGTAGATGAACAGAACCTACCTACTGACACGTGCATTTGTACAGGACTGAAAATTGCCTGAAAACTGCTGCAATTATTAACTGTACATCTCCGAGCCTCCTGACTTGGATGAAGGACATAGATGAACTGTGACTATTACAATAGCATTATCATCCGCAGTTAATGTTTACAAAACTGCTTTACCTTAAACTCTGTAGATGTTTACATCTTTTTGTTTTAAGACGTCGGTAACTTAATGCGCTCTTAGCTGTGTTTCATAGGAACATAGTTAAAAGCGTTGTTGTCTTCTTTGGGATTACACTCAGGGGTCTGAAGGCAGTTTTTTTACACAAACTTGAAAAGGTTGGAGTAACCAGATTTTCACAGAACTTGGTGATTATCAACCTGTTGTAAATTTTTATTTAATTTTACATCTTACTAAGCACTGCCACAGGTTATTAGCCAGGGTGGCCTTCTCACAGTCATGCTGCTTTTTTGGAAGGTGAATTTCAACATATTTAGTGCCTCTTCCGTTTCTCTCTTTCACAAGAAAAGCGTTTATTGGAAATTAGACAATGGATGTCACCACAGGCGGGGATCAGCTGTCCCACCCCACGTAATTACTGCGTTGCTGAAGACGGTTGCTCTTAGCAGCTGGGCTGCTTCTCAGTGGGCAGAAGCAGGGCTGCATGCAGCCACTCTGATGGGCCCCTTGGCTGTGGGTGCTCCAGAACCTCAAATCAGGGCCATCAGCCCACCTCTGCTCCGGTGTGCATGGGGCAGCAGCTGAGCACCTGGCGTGGAGAAAGGAGGAGCTCAGTGGCAAGGCTAGCACCAATGTGGTACGTTGGGTTTCAGTGAAGCACCCTTGCAATTCCAGTCAGCAATTTATAAGCACTAACTTGCTAGTTTAAATCATACCTTACATAAAAGTAAGAATAATCTTAAAAAAAAAAAAAGAGAGAGATTTAAAAAAAGCTGCACAATTATTAAAAAAGAAAAAGAAAAATTCCAGCACTTCATTTATATTGTTATTTTAAATGAAAATCACTTAGAGGTGAACTAAAACTTTTAATTAGGAAAAGAAATCCAGCTCGTTAACACATCTGCTTACTTGTTTGAAAGGACATCTGTCCACTGTTTGAAAAGGTTTGAAAAGAGAAGTGGAAATCTTGAAACATTTATTTGTATTAATTTTTTCTGCTTTTTTTTTTTTTTTTTTCCCATTGGAAAATTTTCATGAGGGATTACAAACACAAAATATAACCACTTGGTGCTATAGTGTACAGAACAGAGTGCGGAGAAGTTTCTGAAAACATTCTGAATGGGGGTTCATGAGAACTCCCTCAGGAGTATAAGTACTCTGAATGAACAGAGAGGTGGAGGAGAAATGACTTATCCTCGCTTCCTCATTCGAGATTTTGTGACTGTTAAATGTTGACATCAGTGTACTGACTTAGAGTTATGCCTATAACACGTCACACTATTAAGTACAACTAAATATTCCCTGAAATCTAGAATAGCGTTGCATGCAGCTTTCATTGGTGTTAACAAGGGTTGTGTATCATATATGGTGAGAGTTTGATTTTTCTAGGGCAGACTGCACTGATATATTGGCTTGGGATCTTTCCCAGTTTCTTTAAACTTCTCATCTATCCTTTCAGAGGTATGAAGAATAGAAAATAAAGGAGAGAGAAACTGGAAACTGGAAAATAAGGGTGTGTGTCGGTACTTGCTCCTTGCGTGTATGAAAACTGACTCCATTTTTGTGTGCTGGGTAGATTAATTTAATCATGTTACTATGCATAAGAGAAAGAGTGGTGGCACATAAAGTTGTGCGTTCTAAATGGGTGTTTTGTGCAATTCATTAAAAGCTGATGCTGTGTGTGAATACACATCTGTATGTGAGACCGAGACATGAGATCATAAGAAGCTGTTGCTGTAATGTCTTTTTCATACTATAACTTGCTTGGAAAAAAAAAAATAATAATAATAATTCCCATATTCTTGCTCTGTAAGTTGATGATAATATCACTATGCATTTCTACATATTTTATAAATTTGATTTATGCAGATTTTGATACACTGTATGTTTCTGTAGAAATTGTATAAATCTTTCAGAAATTTATTAGGGGGAAACGTATATCTTATGGGTTGCTTGTTTTTTAGGTGAAGTAAATAAAATATTTGAATTTTTTTGGGTTTTCTATATTTTTTACAAGGTAAAAATGGGTTATTATCTTTATAGGAACCCCGTATCTCTAAGTCTTGAGAATTTCTGTGTTACAAACTGACAAACATTAAAAGCACTTTGTTTTACTTTTTACCTAGGTACCTTTTTGTGCTATCTTTGAGCGAGGAGTTTTTTATCCAGAGAAGTCAGAAGTGAATTTCTCACCGTGAGTTGTCATGTGGACGTACTTGGGTTTTTGTACTAACTGCACTGATCTGTTTAGGTTAGACTTAATATGCTCACAGGGAAATAGAAAAAGGTAAAAATAAAAAGAACACGAGAATGATTTCTAAAGTAGAACAAAAGGTCCTGGTAAGAGAAAAAGAGAAAAAAAGCAGTCTGTACAACCTGTGTGTTTTTCACAATGTTGCATTGTTCTGTGATTATTCTGAACAATCATGTGGAAGGCTCTTCAGCAAGGTAATGGCATAACTTACGGTCTGGCAGATCTTGACTGATGAAAAATGCAAATTCCTTCCATTAAACAGGTGCACTGCGAGGAAAGGATCAAAGGCTGGAAGAAGGATTAAGAGATTACTTAAACACCAAGACGAAAAGGTAGGCATGCACGTTAGATCCCTTCTAATTCTTGTTACGAATATACTTCACTGAAAAGAAATGTGATTGCTGTAGGGAGGAATGTGCCATGTGTGAGCTGGAGGGCAGGTAAAGCAGGGCAAGGGGCCGTGGGTACTGCCAGTCCCATGCATGCGATCGCTCAGTGTGAAGGCAGAACTGCCTCCGTGGGTTGCCGACTCAGATGACCAGATGTGGAATTTGCACCCTTTCTTATGCAAGAGTAACATCTGCACAAGCAGTCTTCGGGAGCAAAGGGTGGGAGAAGAAGAGCAGTACCTGTATTAATATATAAATATCAAGAAACTTTGTCTCTATTGCACAAAAGCAAAGAATGTTCTGATTTAGGATAGGAACCGAACAAAAGAAATGTAAAAGTACATGTAAGATCAGACAGAAATCCCAGGTAGCGCAGTAGCCTTGTTTCTCTCAGCAGGATTGGTGTGGTCAAGCAGCACAAGGCAGAGTGAAAGGAGTGGGCAAGGATACTTCTCCCTTTCTGGCAGTTCACGGTTTGAGGACTTAGAACTGTGTTTTCTATGTAGTGTTCCAGAATTTGTCTGGCCACTTTTTGAGTCTGAGCAGACACTGGTCATCCATTACATGTGATTACACAAAAAAATTTCCAGTTTCCTTAAGAGAGGCACTGACATTGCAGTTGGTTCCCCTGCTGAGACAAATCAGCGAGACACAGAAGAATGATGATCTTGGTAATGATCTTGATTCCCAGAGGAAGAATTAGTGCTAGGTCAGTGCTGGGTTCAGCTAGCCAGCAGCTGGCTTCAAGATGGCAGTACTGACAAGAATGTCATCACAGCACATTTTTCAAAAGACCTTTTGGAAGGATGTGGTCTTTTCTATGGGAAGTTCCTTGACCATGCACTTACAGCTTGTCCATTCAAATGTCATTCCTTCAGCTCTGCTGATGAGCCCACTTACAGATACGACTTCAGCAATCAATGTTTGGATTAAGAGACTTTGAGAATAGCCAAATAACTTGTAGATGAAGCACGAGATTTCCTGGCCAAAGATTTTTCTGATGGCGGGCACTGTATTCAGTCCTGGAACAACACGATTCTCTCCAGTAGTGAGGCCGAAGTTACCTCAGCATATCTGCCTGGAGCAGCTTATGGGTTCACTTACGTGTAGCTGGCCCATGACAGCTCTTGATTATACTGATTAAGATAAAATTGTGTAGACAGAAAAATCAACTTTTTTTTTTTTACTAGGTAGGTTTCAGTCTCCTGCACATGCCATAATTGGAAGGGCTACGAGTCCCACAAAGTCTGTGTGTGTCGGAGAACGCAGCAGTAAGTTCTACACGTGGGCTCTGTTATGGGACTGTAGACACTGCACTCAAAAGGAATTGTGGAGAAGCACACTGGGCTACGAAGCAGCTCATATGAGAGGCCCAGCACCTCCAGGAACGCAGAGGTAGTAGGCAAAGAATTTAGATTTTTCATGATGTGGAAAGAAATACAGGTCAAAATGAGACAACGAAGATTAAATGTTTGCTGAGGATGGCAAGGCAAGTGAAGCACATCCTGTGACAGATGCCACCACAGCAAATAACCTGTCGCTGAGCAATAAGTAGTAGATAATATACTAGTATAAGGTACAAGGTTCTTCTGAAACACCGTTAGTAAATAGATCAACAGAACGTCAGGTGAGCAAAGATAGAACTCCTATTTCATTTTTTGTCTGATTTTCTCTCCGTGCCCATTGATGATTTCTGTGTTGCAATTAGAGTTTAAGCCTGTATATACTGCATTCAGTTCTCATGTCCGTAGCTGTTTCGATCAAGGTCTTCCTTTTGAAATGCCTGACGTGCTGTTTGCTTTTCTATAAACATCCATTCTGTCTTCACAGAATCATCATAGCTCCAGCATCTCCTCCAGACAAGTATAATGTGGTTTATTTATTGTCCATCCTCATTACCAATGATGTAAACATTAGGCCTTCTTTTTCCCCTTTGCATGTGTTAGGGGAGCACATAGTAATATGTAATAACTTTTGTATTAAGAGTGTATTTCACCTTCTGTTTAAGTCACACTGCCTTTGCCATTCTTCAGTTAGTTCCCATCTCTGCTGCAGCACTGTTCACCACTTTTCTACAAATGATTTACATACATATATATTAAACAGGCTTCAGTAGCCCGTAACCCAGCCTCCACAAATAACCTGTGGGTTTTCACAGGTGATTTGCCCCCACTGGTAAAACTGATGACTAGATCCTATTCTGTCCCAGTGTTTTAACCAGTCACTTGTTAAGAGCTTCAGTGATGACTTCCTTTGTTTTATGAGGAGTTTGTGGGGAAATTCGGATGGAATAGACATACCTGATCACCCTAGCTTCTTTTTGACTGGTTTTTGTTTTTTTTTTCACTTTCTTTTTTTTTTCTTCCCACAGAACTGTTGCAGGTCTGTGTACAGGACTTCCACTCACGTTTTTTTTAGCTGTTCATTCAGAAATTCTTGTCTGTGCTATGAGAACTTCTTAGTTTGCCATGTGGATATATGGGTCTGAAGTGCCCTGTATCTCCAAGGAATACTTTCTAAAAATTAGCATCATATTTGTGACCTTCCATTCCTCTACTACTAAGGCAGTTTTAAGTGGAAAAAAAACCAACCAGACCCACATATAAAGTACAGTTAAGGGTTCTGCCATTCCATCCTTGAGTTTCTTTAGAACTCTCGGATGAATACCATCTGTCCTGTCATTTCATTTCAAAACCTTTTACAGTCGGATTTGAGACAGATGCTCCACCATGCCGCCTCCATTAAAAACCCTGTCATGAGAACTTTCTGAAACCCCTCTACAAGGTTTAAAAAAAAGAAAAAAGCTTTATTTTCCTGAAATCTACTCTGAACACTGATTTTCTGTCGTAATCATCTTTTGTCCCAAAGGGCTGTCCAGTAGGCCTCCTAGTTCTTACATTCATGGAAGTTATTAATCCATGTGTTTTCTCAACATGTCCTGCTCGTATTTTTTCCTTGCTGCACACTGCTGCATCTGGTTGTCAGAGTGAGTTTCTTCTTGTTATGGGTTTGGAAATAACTTGCAAGGGGGAGAAACATTTTTATTTGTTAGTTTTACATTTGTTATTCCTTCACACGGGCTCTTTATTCCCATCAGTCTTGGATTTTGTGCGAGGTGGATTTGAAGCTCAATTAGCCACTAAGTGAAACTGTACCCCAAAGTCTTCACCTCGCTGAGGAAAATTCGGGAATATACACCTCAAGATGTGCTCTTCATCTCTTAAGAACAGCTGAAGGGTTGTATTTTGTTGCAGATAAAAGCACTGGAGCAGAACTAAAAACGTTTCAAGTTATCAAACTGGTTGATTTACCAGGTGTTTTTTTTTTAACCTGTCACCTCAACAAATTAAATGGAGTGTCTTAGTTTAGCTACAGAACCTTCAGTTTTCCCCTGTGGAAATAAGATGCGTTATTATTATGTATTCATGCCTCATTTGAGTAAAAATCTCAGACCATGAAACAGTGCAACTGGTGCTACTGTTGACCCTACAACCAACAACGCACCAGGAGCAGGTGTTCTTCACTAAGCCCTCCTCTTCTTTGCAGGGATCTAACTCCTGGTATGTGGGAACATTCCAACATTTTTCATGCTGCTTCACAAGCTGTGTAGTTTAGGAGAAGTCACTACTACTGGAGGCCAAGGGGGGAGAGGAAAGGAAAGTGGGGAACATCAGGCAAAGAGTGGCACAGGGGGACACATAAACTGCAACTAAAGGTGGTATGTATGAAAGACTGTGACTTAGAGAGGAGAAAACTTGAGATCCTGTGGATTGCAGAAGTTTAGAGTGCTTTAAGGGACCTGCCAGAGTAAGGCTCCCTCCCTATCAAACATAACAAATAGCACAGTAATCATGTACAACATTTTATTACAAAATTGTTAAAAAAAGTAATACAATGAATATACTACAAAATATAAGATCAGCTATTAAGCTACCTCCTTTATTACCTACAAAAAAAAAAAAACCAAAACACCTGGCTATCATTCACTGAATTTCAACAAAACCATTAAATATGCAGAAACATTCCACAACTTTTAAAACTGAGCTGTAGCAGCACTCAGCTACTACTTACATTAGAAATAGAGGTCTCCCTACAAAGAACCACACTACCTATACACAAATCTGTACAGATTTTTATACCGAAGCTAACAATGAGCTGCACTTGAGTTCACATTCTTAGCAAAATATTGAATTTTGAGCATAAATCTTTACAGCAGGACATTCATATTTACTCCTCATCCTCATCTTCTTCTTCCTCCTCCTCCTCTTCCTCCTCCTCCTCCTCCTCTTCTTCTGGTTCCGCTTTCTTCTTAGATCCTGCAGGCCTCCCTGGGCCCTTTTTTCCCGCATCACTCTTGCTCTTGGCACGATACGCTGCAATATCCTGCAAGAAAGATGCTGCTTAGTTGCTGGGGATGCAACTCTGACAACAATCATGTACCACCACAATAATTTAACGCCACAGTACACAGGGAGAAGTGGGTTTTCAGCCATAGGAATTCCACGTTTTCAGCTTCTGGTGAGAAAACATACATTAATCCATACAGTTCTATGCATTTTATGGATGCAGCGTGTTAGAACATGACAGCACGTTTTCCCAAGTAGGTGACCCATTTTTCTGGAAGCAAAGCACTGATAAAACTCCTTAGACATATAGAAAACTGCATTCAGGCTCCTTGCCACAGCTTTCCACATGTGTGGAAGCCTGACAAAGCTCAGTGCACACGTTTGGAATTGTGAACCAACTGTAGGGAGGTTAGGTGCAAAACAGAAGTCACCTTTACAGCGACTCCTACATCTTTAACGAGTGCTGTGTTATTCTCACTGTACCTTTTCATATTTCTCCTTTAGCTTTGCAGCCTTCTGTTCGTAGGGTTGCTTGTCTTTGGCTGACTGCTCAGACCACATTTCCCCTAACTTCTTCGCCGTGTCTCCGATGGACAAGCCAGGATGATCGGTTTTGATTTTTGGACGGTGTTCGGAACAGAAAAGGAAGAATGCAGATCTGAAACAAGTAATTTAAGCAAGTAAGAGGCTAGCACAACGCACGCTGCGGGGTTCTTTTGATCCCAACAACACTCACGGTGGTCTTTTAGGAGCGTTGGGGTCCTTCTTCTTTCCCTTCTTCTCTCCTTTGGGAGGAACGTAGTTCTTCATCTCCCTGTCGTAACGAGCTTTGTCTCCCTTGGCCATCTCCTCGAACTTCCCTTTCTCCTTGCTGGACATAGTCTGCGGACACACGCGAGGGAGAGGCGCGGGATCAGAGGGCGCCCCGCCGCCCCCCACGGCCGCGCGGCAGCCGCCCTTCCACCGGGCTCACCTTCCACCGCTCCGAGCACTTCCGCGAGAACTCGGCGAAGTTGACAGACGAGTCCGGGTGCTTCTTCTTGTGCTCCTCGCGGCACGTCTGCACGAAGTACGCGTACGAGGACATCTTGCCCCTCGGCTTGTTGGGGTCGCCCTTGCCCATGGCGCTCGGCGGCGGATCCTGGCGGACGAGGGCGGGAGCGGAGCCGTGAGGGCGGCGCT